>PVJN01009945.1:0-59076 GCA_004026805.1 Lasiurus borealis
CTCCTTCTCCTCCTTTTGGACTATTCCACCAAATTCTGGCATCATATAATTTTACCCATCAATATATTAGTATGTCTCCAACAAACAAGAATTTTAATAAAACCCCCACAACATCATACATAAACCCTCACAATAATAACATAAAGTTAACAATAAATATTTATTACCATCTAAAATCAATCTTTTTGAAAAAAAAAAACATTTGCAAGTTTTCCTGCCTTTTAAATTTTTAATAGAATATGTTTTATTGATTTTAGTCAGAGAGAGGAAGGGAGAGGGAAAGAAAAAGAGAGAGAGAAAGAGAAACATTGATGAGAGAGGACTATCAATTGGATGCTTTCTGCACTCCCCCTATAGTGGATTCAGCCTGCAACCTGTCCCAGAATTGAATAGGTCTACCCATTGCATTTGCTTAATTTATCTTGTAAATATTTTAAATCTATAATATGTCTCTTTCCGTTATTCTTATTTGTTAATTTATAATTATTTATTTTATTTTGATATTTTTAGAGCAGTTTAGGTTTACAGCAAAACTGAGATGAAGGTAGAGAAAGCTCATATAATCTCCATACCCCACACATGCATGCCTCTCCCCTGATCAACATCTCCCAGTGGAGTGGCTGGGACTGTTCTGACAGTTCGGAGAAGGAGGGAGGGATGAGATGGGGGAGGAAGGGGAAAAAAAAAGAAATTAGAAGTAGAAAAAGGCAATATCTGTTTCAATCTCTGAATTACGGATTTTAGAGTATTATTATTTGTAATAATACAAAAAAAAAAACAAAAAAAACAACAACCTCCAACCCTCTAATCAGTAGCCACCATCTCAGTATTCTGAGAAAGAACTTTTTTAAAAAATCAGGCATTTATCCCACGTTTCATATACCCAATATTTTCAGGAAAACTAAATTATCAGTAAAGCCCAGCTCTTCTTTAGAGAAGAATCCCAGCGAATACATGCTGAGGGAAGGAGAGAATTAGAAAGATCTCGGTTCTGTAAAGACTAATGACAATAGATCCAAACAACAACCATCCACAGCTGCTGAAAGCTCGAGGTGAAAGATGAGTGGAGACCTGGCTAAGAGAGGGCCCGGCCCACACACCTGTGCCCACTTGCTCTTCCCACCTACAGGCCCACCTCGTCTTATTGCGCCTTGCTTTATGGCGCCAGGAGATCATGGATTTGTGCTGTTGGAAGCTGTGGAGTTTGGGGCGCAGGCATATCTCAGAGCTATGGCGAGTGTGGCACCCTGACTGGAGCAGGCCAGATGGACAGGGCCAGTTGTCACGCAGGTGTGCAGGCAAGGACGTGGCAGGATTATGAGGTGAGAGGCCCCTTTGCCCTTCGCCAGGGCAATAACAGCTGTAGCAATGCAGATACTGCGCAAGCGCATTCTTACATAACCTGGTTGTGTGAAGGTGGCACAGGTGTGTTCCCTGATTGGCACGAGGCTTGACCGTGGACGTAAGTTGCCACTGACTGGCCAGTGGGGGCCGCTGTGTGCTGATGCTTTGGGCGGCCGTTTTGGGGGGCACTACTTTGTGGGATGGCTCCTGAGTGGCTGCTCCGTCTGCAATAAAGTCTCTCCTGTTCGTGCCACGCCTTTCCCTGTCTTCTCTCTCCAGCTGGTGCCCAAGTCTGCGTGTCCCTAACAGCAACAGCAGGTAAGTTCCAGGCCACCGCCATAAAGCAAACTGTATTCTTTTTGCTGGTGGAGGGTCTTACCTTCCATTTATTAAAAACAAACAAACAAACAAACACAAAACCCACACACACAACAGCCATGGAGCACAATAAAACGAGGCAGGCCTGTAGGTAAGTAGTGCAAATGGGCACAGGTGTGTGGGCCTGGCCCATTTCTCACCCAGGTCTCCATGCATCTTTTTAGCAGCTGTCGATGGTGATTGTTTGAATCTATTGTCATTAGTCCCTACCGAACCGAGATCTTTCTAATTCTCTCCTTCCCTCTGCATGTATTCGCTGGGATTCTTTTCTAAAGAAGAGCTGGGCTTTATTGATAATTTAGTTTTCCTGAAAATATTGTGTATAGGAAAAGTGGGATAAATGCCAGCTTTTTTCAAAAGTTCGTTCTCAGAAAACTGAGATGGTGGCTGCTGATGAAGGGTTTTTGTTATTATTATTTTTTGTGTTATGATGAATCTGTGGAATGTTATGTATTTGTGTGTTTCAATCACATTTGTGTCATCAACTTCCTTTTGGTGCTTAAGTGATCCCATTTGTGGCCAGTGGAAGGCCTTCCGGTTTGATCCTGTGTCTTCCTGTCAAGGCCTCATTGTTCCCGGCAGCATTCTTACCTTCTGGCCTTGCAGATTGTCCAAGGTTTAGCTGGTCCATTTTATGCCTGAGATTTTGAGTTGTTTGTTTCAAAGAATTCTTTGATTCTTTTTGGTGTTTAGAGACCACAATCTGGGTGCTCTTATCATTGCTTCAAGCTTATCTCATTAGACAGTGAGAGGGCATGTTATTTGATTTATAGAAATAAAAAAAAATCGTAAGTTCATATTACATTTTCAATTCAAAGATTATAGTATATGGTTTATACTTTGATTTTCATACTTTAATCATTTTTTAAAAATCCTCACTCAAGGATATTTTTTTCCGTTGATCTTCAGAGAGAGAGAGAATAGAAGGGAGGGAGGAAGGGGAGAGAGAGGGAAACATCTATGAGCGAGACACATCAACTCCTGCATGAGCCCTGACGAGGGCCAGAGATTGAACCTGCAACCGAGGTACATGCCCTTGATGGGGAATTGAACCTGTGACTCTTCAGTCCACAGGCTGATGCTCTAACCACTGAGAAAACTGGCCAGGACACTTTAATCATTTTATAAAAATGCATCTTTATTGTTGAAAGTACGTTGCTTCCATTCACTCGTCCCTTCCCCCGGCCTTCCCCAAACTATTGTCCATACATGAGCTATGCATATATGCATATAAATTCACTGGTTAATGAACTTAATCTTTTTGTTAAAAATGTTGGTTTCTAACAACATTTATATCATTTATTGCTGGTTTTCTCTCTTATCAAACACTGCAAATATTACTAATAATAAGATTTCTGAACTTGGTTTTAAATTTCTTTGAAATTATTTCTGGTTGTTGCTGTTAATGTTCTTAGAACTTATGACTTTAGGGAATTACAGTAAAAATATTGTATTTGAAAGCATGAAAGTATGCTGCACTAAGTAGTTATGACACCAATTTTCTATAGTTAAATTAATTTATTTTTAAATTTTATTCTTTTTTTTTTTTTTTTATTTTGGGGGTTGTGTTTTTTTTTTGGGGGGGGGGGATTAATATTGTTTTTAAATGTACAAATATTTGCATAACTCCAGAGTAAAAACCATAAATTAGAACCAGAGCATTCTGAGAGTTCTAGCTGTTTCCTTTCCCCACCTTGTCTTTCCTCCTCAGGTAGCCTTATTGTCACTTCTTAGATCCATCAAACTTTAATTAAAAAGATATGAACAAATATATGTATGTGTATATACATATTTTAATAGTTTTTCTTACCTAAGTAAAACATAGCTTTTTAAGCATACCATTTACCTGGCTTTTTTAACTTAATGAGTCTGAAGATCATTCAGTGGCAATAGAGACAGGTCTTTTTTTAAAAATTCATCTTTATTGTTAAAAGTATTACAGATGTCTCCCTTTTTTTCCATTGACCTCCTCCATTTTGTACCTGCCTTCCCTTTGTCACACTATTGTCAGTGGCCATAGGCTATGCATATATGCATCTAAGTTCCCAGTTAATCACTTCCCCATCCCACTCATCCCCTTACATAGATCTTTCTCATTCCCTGTTATAACTACATTAGTGGCCCGGTGCATGAAATTCGTACATGGGTAGGGTTCCTAGGCCTGGACTGTGATCAGGGCCGATCTGGCTGCCAGTCAGGGCCTTTCTTTGTTCCACACCGCCCTCTGGTGGTCAGTGCACATCATAGCAAACTCCTGTGGAGATCATTTGCATATTAGGCTTTTATATACAGTATATATGTGGTATTCCATAATTTATTCATACTAGATTTATTCAAGCTGACCCCTTCTCTGGGTCAGGGGTTGTTTCCAGTCTTTTGTTTTATAAACAGTGTTGTAATGAGTCCTGTCTCTTTCCCCTTTTTGTATTTGCTGTGTATACTTAGGATATATTTTTAAAAATCGGTTGCTGGGCCAAAAAAATAGGTGTTGACAAATTGCCCCCTGGAGGTTATACCTCCTGCAGTTGCTCTGACTGTTCGAGATGCATGAGCTCATGATGACCATTGAGTTCTTTGCCATTTCTTGGCTATATGATTATAACCAAATTATGCATACGCTTTGAGCACTGTTTCTCCATATGTAAATTATGGGTAAAATTCCTTTCTTGAGCAATAGGAGGATCAAAGGTATGAAGTACAAAAATAAAAGGCCTGAAACGGAGTCAGTTTTTAATAGGTGCGAGTTTGCTTTCTTCCCCTCTTTCTTGGACAAATCCTTTCAATTATTCATTTAATAAAAGTGTGTTGAGACCCATGTGGTAACCCCTGTTGTAGGGACTAAGATCAACAATAAAGTCTCTTTCTCATAGAACCTACATGGGGCAGAGTGGTGTAGACAGATTTAAAAAGCGCTGTGACGTAGAAATGTGAACAAGCAGGAGAATGGGAGTGAGAGCAGAGTTTGTCAAGGACCCTTTTGTCCTTCAATTTTCTCACTTAAAAATAGATAATTTATGCCATTTGACCTATCCCACAAGGTCATTTACAAAAGGAAATGTTCCTGGATATTTACATGCTTGGAAAAGTTTCTCAGCCACTGCTTTTATCCTTGAGGGAAGGAACAAATAGGATTTATTTCCTATGCTGCCGAAGCAAAGTACCCTACACTGGATGGTTTTCAGAAATCACTACCTCAGAGCTCTGGAGGGTAGAACTCTGAAAGAACGAGGGGGGCAAGGTCATACTCCTCCGAAATGTGTAGGGGCATCTTCCTGGCCACTTCCTTGCTTCTGGTGGTCCCTGGGCTGGTGGATGCATCACTCCAGCCTCCACCTTTATCATTAACACTAGAGGCCCAGTGCACGAAATTTGTGCACTGGGGGGCAAGGGTGCACCTCAGCCCAGTCTGAACCCTCTTTAATCTGGGACCCCTCAGGGGATGTCCAGCTTCTGGCAGTCAGACATCCCTCTCACAATCTGGAACCGCTGGCTCCTACCACTCGCCTGCCTGCCTGCCTGATTGCCCCTAACCCCTCTGACTGCTGACCTGATCGCCCCTACCTTGCCCCCCTGCCAGCCTGATTACCCTTACCTTGTCCTCCCCTGCAGGCCTGATCACCCCCAACTGCCCTCCCCTATTAACCTGATCACCCCAAACTGCCTGTGTCTTGGCTCCCAGTCTTGCCTCCCTCTGGGGGCACCACCCCCATTATCCCACTGGCTGCTGCCACTGCTGGCCTGAGTCTACCCCTTTGCAGCTGCCCATGGCTGCCTGAGCTTCAGCCCTTGCAGCCGCTGTGGCTTTGTCTGGAAGGATGTCCAGAAGACAACCACTCTAATTACCATATTACCCTTTTATTAGTATAGATTTGGGGACCATTCCAACCACACAGAACTTAAAGAAAACACATGGCCCTGGCTGGTTTGGTTTGGCGGATAGAGCATCGGCCTGTGGACTGAAGGGTCCCAGGTTTGATTCTGGTCATGGGCACAGGCCTGGGTTGTGGGCTCAATCCCCAGTGGGAGGCCTGTGAGAGACAGCTGATTAGTGATTCTTATCATTGATGTTTCTATCTCTCCCTCCCTTTCCCTTTCTCTCTGAAATATTTTTATTTATTTATTTATTTATTTATTTAAATAAAACACATGATCTTCACTTTGGCTTTGCCATTTTAAAATATCCTTTGTGCAGTACAGTGGTACCTCGAGATACGAGTGCCCTAACATATGAGATTTTTGAGATACGAGCCGTCGAGCGAGTGATTTTTGCTTTGAAATACGAGCAACATTTGAGATAGGAGTAATTGCGCGGATCGGCCAGCTGCACATGACCCACCGGTTTACAGCGACTCTAGCGTCTCATAGTTTCCCACGCCTCAAGGTTACAGAACGAATTAAACTCATATCTCAAGGTACCACTGTATTTTAACTTTCTTCAACTTTCTTTTACTGGCCCTTAAAATGCAATCTATTTTGGGGAAGATGATCAGGAAAGTGATTCTAGGGGGTAGAAGTATTTTTTTTTGATGGGGTGGGGTCGTGAACATATTTAAAAATGGAGCATGGTGATGGTTGTATGGCTCTGAACTTACTTTAAAAAACCAATTCATTGTACACTTTAGGTGACATGTACAGTATATGAATTAGATCTCAACAAAGCTGTTCTTTTATTTCTCTTTAAATAAAGACCAGTTTTATCATCAATTACAGATGTTTTCAGAGGCCCCCCAAGATTTGCTCACCGTGTCCCAAACCATGGCTGTGACTCCCAGCTGCCTCCATCCTGGCGGATCTGGATGGTGTGGTTTGCAAAGGAGACGGTGGCAAGAGGCTGTGGAATTTCTGCAGCCCCATCCCCCGGTCCCCCCTTAGGGCACCAGGACCATTTCCGCTGTGCCAGCTCTCTGCTTCCTTTAACCCGGGGGAAAAGAATCCTGTGTGCTCTGGCCAGAAAGTGCATTCTCTCTTAGGTGCCTGAATGCTTTTTTTAGGGTTGTTTTATGGATTCAGAAGAATAAACAGAGATGTGGAAAGCTTTTGTCGAAATCCTCTTACATGGTTCTTCCAGACTCATGGGAAGTGAGATGTGGCTCTGAATTCATCCCAAAGGGTGTCTTTGGGCAAAAGCACCCAGAACGGCACAACTCCTGCAGGATGCCCCTCACACTTCTCTGTCAGGACTTGCGGGGGGTGGGGGACTTGAGGGTGAGAGGGGTGGCGGTGCCAGCACAGGCCTGGGAGAAGGTAGCATGTTCTACACTGCCCAGGCCTCGTGGATGGCAGCTGCATCCGCCCAGGTGGGCAGGGTGTTTCTGCTGTTCTGGTTTGGTCTGTCATCCACCCCGTCAGCCTTGGACCTGTTTTTTAGAGTACCTGAAGGCCACGGGAAGCTTTTCCCATGAGGTGACTCTTTAGCTGGAAGGAACTGCATACACCTGTACACCTTCCTGCAAAGGTAAATGCAAGCACAGAGACCCTGAGATAGAGCCTTGACAACAAGGATTCTAGCACATGGTGAACAGTGAGCAAAGAGAAGAGAAGAAGGCTAGGATATCAGAGTGAAGACTGAGTCAGGTGTTGGATCACACAGGGACTTATAAGCTATGGAAATGACTGGGATGTTATTCTAATTACTAGAGGCCTGGTGCATGAAATTTGTGCATGGAGAGGGGGTGTCCCCTGGTCCAGCCTGCACCCTCTCCAATCTGGGAACCCTCGAGGGATGTCCAACTGCCCATTTAGCCTGATCTTGGTGGCTCTCAAACCAGGACTGTTGGCTCCCAACCAGTCACCTGCCTTCCTGCCTAATTGCCCCTAATCATTTCTGCCTGCAGGCCTGATCACCTTCTAACTATTCCCCTGCCAGCCTGACTGATGCCTAACTGCTCCCTTGCAGGCCTGGTTGATACCAACTGCCCTCTCTTATAGGCCTGGTCCCCTGCAACTGCCCCCCTGCAGGCTTGCCCCCCCCTCAACTTCTCTTCCTTGCAAGCCTAGGTCCTCCTCCCCTTAAAAGGCTTGATTTCCCCCAATTGCCCTCCTCTACAGGCCTGACCCCTCAAAAAAAACCCTTCCCTGCTATCCTGGTTGCTCCCAACTGCCCACATCTGCTGGCCTGATCACCCCCAACTGTCCTTTCTTGCAGGCCTGGTCCCTCCCAACAGCCCTCCCCTGAAAGCCTAGTTGTCCCAACTTCCCTCCCCTGCTGGCCATCTTATGGTGGCCATCTTGTTTCCACATTGTGGGTGGCCATCTCTGATCACATGGGGCAGCCATCTTGCGTGTTGGAGTGGCAGTCAATTTGCATATTTTTCTTTTATTAGATAGGATGGTAGCAAGCTATTGTAAGTTTAGTAAGGAGCCTATAGAGTTCTGACTACTATTTATAAAGATCCCCAGGGCTTACTCTGGTACAGAAAACAATTTTCCAGGTGTATCCTTTAGCAATAGATAATTTGCTGAGTTAGGAACGTGCTTTGTAAACTGAATTTCCATTCGCTCATTTAATGCATCAATATTGAACAACATGCTGTGAGCACCTTTTTAAGCTTCAGAGATAGAATGATGAATGAGACATCAGCCCTAACCTTGTGGAATATACAATCTAATACCTGAGCTTTAGAAGTAAACAGATCATTGTAAATCACGTAGTAAGAAATGGTAAGCACTGGGGCATGTTTATGTCTATTGGGGAAATCGTGTGGCCTAGACTTGGGTGCATGGGGAGGGCAGAAAGTTGTGTTCTCTTAAGCTCTGTTCTGAAGAGCCCGCTCTAGGGTAGAGAGGGCTAAGATTGCCAGAGGAAATACAGGATGACCAAGTTCATTTGAGTTTAATATAGGCAATGGATACATTTTTTAGTGAGTCTCAACTATTGCCTAGGTCATGCTTGTATTAAAATGAGTGTTTATTATTTATCTGAAGTTCAGATTTAACTGAGCATCCTGTAGTTTTTATTTCCTACATTTAGCAAATCTGGAGGATGCTCCTCAGGGAAATTGCAAGTGGTTGGATATGTATGGAGTCCAGAGATAGAGACCAGCGTGTTGAGGGAGTAAGGTAGACCAGCAGTTTTCAATCCTTTTCATCTCATGGAACACATTAATTATTAAAATTGTGGGGCAAAAAAGTATTATATTTTTCCTGACCTGACAGAATAATTAGGTATAATTTTGATTCATTGACACTGAGTGGCTATTGTTTTGGCTGTTGTCGGTTTTTTTTATTTTTTTATTTGACAATCTAAGGGAAAAGAGGTCACTACCCAGTCAGGTCCTGCATGTTTTAAACATTCTTGCGGCACACCAGTTGAAAATGACGGAGTCAGACCAATTCCGATGGGTCAGGTTGCATCTTGCTCTCAGGAGGATGATCAGTGATGGGGTTTAGACAGGAAGTGACACACTCTGATTCAAGGTTAGAAAACATCACAGAACTCTGGCTCTAATGGTACAGATGATGAACGGGGGTCTTTTCAGAGCTTGAAGACAGGAGACGTTATAAGTAGGTCGTTTTTACGGACCAGCCTTTTAATGAAATGATTTTTCAGCTTCTTCCATATCCCTGCCTCAAGGACAGGTTTCTGTCCTTCCTCATTAGCGTGTACTCATATTAATCCTGAACCAGCAAAAAAGTCTGGACAAGAGACACTTTTAACGAGAAAGCAAAACGAGATGTCACAAAAAGAGATCTTCTTCACCATGGAGCTCCGAAACAGTTTCCCAGGAGTTGCCCCCTTTCCCTCAGATCACGCCTCCCGGTCCATGGCAGGGGAGGAGGGGGAGGTGTCCGAAGCTTCATCTCTGGCGGTGCTCACTCCATCCTCCTGCAAGGATCCTGCAAGGATCTCCTGCTAAGGCATCCTTGTGAGGCCACAGGGACACCATGAGTACAAGGTCGTGCTCTCTCCTGGTGGTGGGAGAAGACAGGCCTCAGCTCCTTGGCAACAGCCCGACTCCAGGTTCAGCCTGACCTTGAACCTGACTCATGAGGCCTAGATGGAATCTCTTTGGTGATGAAAATGCAAAAGGAATTGCTTGTCAAACACAATGACACAGGCTAATTCTGAAGCGTGATTCCCTTCTAGTTATTTTTCATTTGTATTATCTTCCTGTCAGGATTTGTGGGCCTATTAAACTCATTTTTCTTAATCCATATCTTGATATTTTTGTCTCCTGTTCCTCTTATTCTTGATCATCTACCTTTACCTCCCAATTTTTTTTTCTTCGTTCCTCACAGATTCATCCTCTCATTCATTCATTAAGTATTACCGAACATCTATGGTAAGGCCCATTTCTCCCTAGTTGCTGGAAAATAAATAGATGAATCCAAGAGTGTCCTTTTCTGAAAGATATTTATAGCAGTTGAGGGAAGAGAGAGAAAAAAAATGAAGTAATATTGAAGCACAGGATGTTGTAAAAACTGCTGTTTGAAATTTTCTACTAAAATGGTCCTTTGTTCTGTGAATTAACTCTGCTGTTCTTGGCTTCTATAAACAAGCTTGCTCACATAATAGCGAAAATGAGCTCACTTATCTGGTCCTGCAAGACCTGTTTACCCAAAGTACTACTCCCATTTTAGAGAGGCCATACATCATGAACAAAACATAACCCCCGGATGGAGTTACCAATACCCACACCAGGCCAGGCCTTGAGATATAGTCTCACTGCCCTCATCCCAGCACATAGGGCTTTTTGCAAAGCTTGTGAAAGGTCTGGGAGCCCCAACCCATATTTGGTGGACAAAGGCACTAGGAAAGTATAAAGGGAAAGTTTCTTCCATGCTATTTTGCTCAGATTTTGAGAGGCAGCTCCTCCGAGATCACTGGCATAATAAAGACTCCAATTTGGCTTACTGATTAAGGCATCCTTGGTTTCTCTCTCTGATTTCCAATATAACAATATTTATTATTGTAAAATAATAATTGATAGTAATATTTGACTTATTATTGTAAAAATAATGAGTAATGATGATAGTAATAGTCCAGTAATCACTTCCTAGTTGCTAGATACTCGACTAAGAACTTTATATATGTTTACTCCTTTAATAGTCAAACAATTCTGTGGAAAAAAAAACTACAGTTTTTACCACCATTTTATCAGAAAACTGAGATGCAGAACATTTCAAAGATTTGCCTAAGGCCTTAAGGTTAATGGAAGAGTTGGGCAGAGACCAGCACTCTCAGTCTAGAGCAGTGGTTCTCAACCTTTCTAATGCCGTGACCCTTTAAGACAGCTCCTCATGTGGTGGTGATCCCCAACCATAAAATTATTTCCGTTGCTATGTCATAACTGTAATTTTGCTACTGTTATGAACTGTCATGTAAATATCTGATATGCAGGATGTATTTTCATTGTTACAAATTGAACATAATTAAAGCATAGTGATTAATCACAAAAACAATATGTAATTATTGTGAAATATTTATTTCTAATTACAAATAAATGAAATTTTGTCTTGAATCGTGGTGTAGCATGGGTAAGTCTTAATATGACAACAGTAAATTATATTGATACATTTTGCTACACCGAGGAGCAGTGTGTTGGTTCCTAAGACCATGGGAAATAGGTGTTTTCCAATAGTCTTAGGCGACCCCTGTGAAAGGGTCGTTCGACCCCCAAAGGGGTCGCGACCCACAGATTGAGAACTGCTGGTCTAGAGTCTGTGTTCTTAACTGTATTGTCTATTTTATATATGTATAGACACATGGATTTTATACAATTAACTTGTAAAATATGCAATTCTTTACTCAAAGATTATTTCCTATGTCTATTTATACCACTGGCTCAATATGAGGATAGAGGGACCTTGGTAAATTACTTAACAAAAGGCCATCTCCCCCAGATCACATATGACAGATGCGTAATATGGTAGTGTTGCATCTGCTAGCCTGAAGTTACAATGAGGTTTTTTGCTAAAGACTGAGGTTTGTGAGTCCTCTACAACAGAAATTTAAATTTATGAAATGAATGATGTCATTTGGAAGGGATGTATTATAAGGATAGGATGAGAATAAAACTCCGAGGTCTCAGAGTTTTATGTGAGGATGGGAAGGGGGAGAGGATGTGAGGTGGGAGGAAACGGGGAGAGAGTGCTGTGGGCGACCAAGGAATAAAGTTCAAGGACGGGATCGTCACCTCAAAAGCAGCAGAGGGAGCCACTTCATTCCCTTCCCTTCTTGTCTAAATGGCACTTGACAGCGCTGAGCAAAAATGCTTCCCAACCTCCAGCCGGAGGTGATTCATGCCCTCCTCTGTCCTGGGGTTCATGTTCTCCTTTTTCCCTTGACTGAGTTGGACACTTCACTTTCTCAAAGATGCTTTTGTGTAACTGGAGGCCATCTGGCCTTCAACAGATTTCCACCTCCTCCATCCATCCTCTCCGGATAAGCCTTCTGGCCACAAAAAGTACATCTTGATTTTGCTCCTTTTCTGAGTTTGCTTTCGATGGAAAAAAATGAGATGAAATGACTTAATCCCTAGAGCAGGGTGGACTGGCCTGAACGCATTAAGGAGAAAAACGAGGGTGAGAAGATGACACACTGTTGAAAGGGAAACAGTGACTAAAATGGGACCGAGCAAAGAATAAATGTTCCCTCGAGGAAGTGCAGAGAGGTGGCCATTCCAGTCTTAGAAGTCCTTTGAGGTGACTATCACTCTTCTCTAAAAATTTTCAGAAAAGCTGATTGAATTATCCACCTTCCTTCCAGTTCCACCAAATATCCTCAGGGCTAATGCTGGCAAGAAGGCCTTCAATGAGAAATGGGTCACCATGTCCTTCTCCTGAGGGCAGGGGGTGGGGATGAAAGATGTGCTGGATGTACTTTAGGAATAAAGACAGAGAGCAGAAAGCAGAGCACTCCTGGTGACTATCTCAGAAGGAGGGACAAATCTCAAGACAAGGCAGTAGCTTCCAAATCTTTGTGAAATTCAGAAAACTTTGTACCTTTCCCATATATGTTACTTTGGTTTTCCTTTAGCTATTTCTCATAGGGACTGGCAATAAAAGCACCCCCTAGCAAGATTCACATCTTTTCTTAGAGACAGAAATTGGGGTGACAGTAAAGAGGTATTATCTCTAACTGCCGCCAACTGGTGGGAATGAAATGGAACTGCGGTTGGGGGGAACCCCCAACAGCTACTGGTCAAAGCAGTTTTGGGCCGAAACCGGTTTGGCTCAGTGGATAGAGCATCGGCCTGGGGACTGAAAGGTTCCAGGTTCAATTCTATTCAAGGGCACGTATCTTACTTGCAGGCACATCCCTAGTGGGGGGCATGTAGGAGGCAGCTGGTCGATGTCTGTCTCTCATTGACATTTCTAACTTTCTATCCCTCTCCCTTCCTCTCTGTAAAAAATCAATAAGATATTTTTTAAAAGGCAATTTTGAAATGGAAGGAAGGAATCCCAAGACCTAGGGCAAGGAGGAAAAGGAACAAAAGGAAAGCCAAATTAAAAAGAAAAAGTATGAGTATGACTATAATTTTAGTGTTATTAAGAGATTGCAATGTCTTAGGCACTTTTCTAATTGTCTTAACACATTCAGTCCACTTAATAATAGCAAGTATTATCTGTGCCTCTTACTAAAGCTACCTAACAAACCTTCCCAAATTTAGTGGCATAAAATAACAACTATTTTATGCTGACTCTTCTGGGCTCAGGAATTCAGACAGGGCACAGTGAGCATAATCACTCTCTATCCAGTGTCTGGAGCTACAGCTTAGAAGACTTGAATAAGATACTTTTCTCTCATGCATTCACCTCCTTGACAGGGATGGATGGATGGATGGATGGATGGATGGCTTGAAATATGGGCATAGCTAGGACCATTATCCAGATTTTATGACCTATTCTGGGAAGGCACATGGTGCCACTTCCGCTATCCCCCATTGATGGAAGCAGATGTCAAGCAGCACACCAGCCTTGGAGGGAGGAATCATGGACTCCAGCTGTTGATACAAATATCAAATAATTTGTTGCCATTTAAAATATGCTACACTTTTATTACCATTTATAGATGAGAAAACTAAAGCCCTAGGGAAATGAAATTATTTGCCAAAATGACATAGCAAGTAAGTGTCAGAAGTAGGTATCAAATCCAGGGACTCTTGTTCCAAAGACGATGTTCTTAATCATCTTGCTAATAGAAGCCTAGGTGGTCCTCATGCTGTCACACCGTGATGCTCTCATGCCATCACAAGATGGTTGTGCACACAGCGGGGGCAGGGGTAAGACTCCGGGGCCTTTATGTGTGGCTTCCACCAGGGTTCTGGTAGCCCCTTCCTGCCATGGAGGTGGGACCCTCAGCTCCAGCCTACCTCTTTGGGGCAATCCAATGAGGAGCCCTGGGTGTGTGGGCAGGCCTACCTCTTTGAGGCGATCCATTGCAGGGCTTCTGCACTGTGAGAGGGCATAGGCTGAAGGACCCCCACCCAAGTGCCTGAATTTTATGCACTGGGCCTCTAGTTATGTTAATATTATGCTTTATAAATCCTTTGAAGTCCTGGCTCTTCTGGTTCTTAGTAGTTGTGTGACCTTCAGAAATTTGCTTAATGGCCCACATCACAATGCATTGCAATAGATCCTGGTATGTATCCAAAATATACCTGCACTCCCATGGTTATTGCAGCATTATTCACAATAGCCAGGATATGGAAACAACTGAAGTGTCTGTCCGTCAACAGAAGAATGGATAAAGATTTGACCAGATAGGTAGGTAGGTAGGTAGATAGATCGATGATAGATAGACACACATCTCTGTATACAGATATATTTAATGAGATATTCTTCAACCTTAGAAAGAAAGACATCCTGCTCTTTGTGATAGCATGCATTGGCCTTAAGGACATTATGCTAAGTGAAATACATTAGATAGAGAAAAATACTGTATGTTCTTACTTATAAATGGAATCTAAAAGAGCAGAATTCATACAAATAGAGAATATAATGGTGGTTGTTAGCTGCTGGTGGTAGGGGAATTGGGGAGAGGTTGCTTAAGGGTGTAAACTTGCAACCTGTAAAGAAATAAGTCCCGGAGAGCTATTATATTGCATAGTTACAATAGTCAATAATCCTGTATCACAAAACTTCAAAATTACTAAAAGACACTATCTTAATAGTTCTTACCACACACAAAAAAATCAATTATGTAACATGATACAGGTGTTAGCTAAGAAGTCACAATGCTATATTTCTACTATATCTCAATAAATAGAAATAATTAATTAAATATTAACAAAATTGTTTATCTAAAGAAATAGATCCACAGATAGATGAATGGTTGAAGTCACAAAAATAACACATATTCAAATATTGCATTTCTCTTATATGAGGCATCCACAGTAGTCAAACTCATAGAAACAGAAACTAGATTAGTGGTTAGCAGGGGCTGGGTAGAGGAGAGGTGGGGAGTCGGTCAATGGTTATAACACTTTTCATTCTAAGCTCATAACATGGTGTCTAACTCATGAGAGAGACTTGGTGCATATTTGAAAGAGTGAATTTAAATGTGAAAAAAGAGGAAATATTTGGAAAGAGGAACAACTTGCTTCCAACAAAAGCAAAAGCACAAACATTTTAAAGAGAAACCTGAACCAAAAAATAAAAAAATAATAATGTCATATTTTGATAAACTTTAAAGCCCTTTCCTAATCCACAATGATGTAATTACTTTCATAAATCCATTAATACACTTCGGACTTCTGTTTCCTGTCTCAGATAAATTCTTTGCCAAATTGAGAATTATCCTTCAATCCTGGAGTCGATCTCCCATTTTCTGCCTTTAAAAGGCTTGTACACAATTTCAGACAGAAACAGAAAGGAGTCCTTTCAGCCCATTCCATGTACCATTATTTTAATGAATGCTAGAACTGAATCAGCCTTCAAATTTAGCGATTCTAGAATCTCTTGTCAGCATTTCGATTCATATTAAAAATTCAAGCATTTTTTTTTTTACTCAGAAAAAGATGAAGCCTCTAAAAACTCAACTCTCCAAAAAGTTGAAATGTCTGCCGTTAGGAATTAACTGTCCATTGCTATCTGAGATTGGGAAAATCTTATGCTTTAATTTGCTTTAAGTCCAGAAGATGGGTTGGCTTCTATTGATCTTACATTTTTGTCCCCTGTGCCTAGGGAGACATATAATTTGATAGATGCCTGGCTGGTTCACGGATCTCACTGGTGTTAAGGAATGCAAAGGGGGAAGGCACAGACTTTTGTTGAGAATTCAATTAATATATGTCAGGAACAACAACAACCATGTGTGGTAGGTCACAATGCTATATTTCTATTATATCTCAATAAATAGAATAATTAATGAAATATTAACAAAATTGTTTACCTAAAGAAATAGATCCGTGGATTTCTTTCTATAGATGATTGCCAACAAACAATTGGAAACCAAATGCAAACCATTCAAAACCACAAAAATGCTGAGTAAGGAAATTTGGGACAGCCTTGTAGTAGCAATCCTTAACGTTCCTAAACTGGTTTATCCTCTTATACCTCTTTATACCAACAGGAAGATTCTAGCCAGGCTTCTATTTACTCTGATAAGTAGTGAAGTGAGTTTTCCCTGAGTCCTTTTTCAGTCTTACCTCGTATCTTTTCCTCTGAGACACTGTGCGCTGTTGTTTGTTTACTTGAGTCCAAAGCATTTGGAGGTGGTGGGAAACCCAACAGGGTCGATGTCCACCTGGGTCTAGGTACCCACCTTTGTGTACATTCCATTTTTCATTCTCTTCTTTCTCTTCTGAAATTTGTTAAATGTGTTGGCCTCCTGGCTAATAGTCTTGGTGGGAAAGGGCGGTGTGAAAAGAACTTCTGGTCCTCTGTGTGACTCTTTTCTATAAATCTGGATTTCATAAAGTATCTTCTTTATTTTCTGCCATGTAATCTATAGTTATGTTCAGTTCCCGTGTCTTAACAGATAATAAATACTTCTATATTGTTATGATATCCTGTCCTCTTCTTTTTATTTCATTTCAGAGGGTTCAGATGTCACTCCATCCCAATAATTTCAGGGAATGATTTTAAAGTTCTTAAAACATGGGTTATGTTACTAGCATCTAGTTATGTGTCTTGCTTATCTCAAGAAAGGTAGATCCTTAGATATTTCAAACACATAATTCTACAACGACTCTTGTTATAGGTATGTGTTGATATCTTTCTTCTTTCTTTTATTGTCTTTCCTTTATTATTATTTTTGTGGTCTATTCAGTGGCATGCTCTTCATTATTATCTTTATCTCTGTTCAAAAAGTGAAGGCCTAGGCTACTGTGTAAAGTCTTTTATTTGTTTTGTTTGTTTGTTTGTTTGTTTACAGAAAGGAAGAGAGAGGGCTAGAGAAACATCAATCAGCCACCTCCTGCACGCCCCCTACTGGAGATGTGCTCGCAACCAAAGTACATGCCCTTGATTGGAATCGAACCTGGGACCTTTCAGTCCGCAGACCTACGCTCTATCCACTGAGCCAAACCAGCTAGGGCAAGTCTGTTATTTGAAAGGCTGGAATTGGGCTTGTGGGGAGGAGTGCGAGTCGCCCGCAGGAAACAAATTATGCAGGGAAGGGAGTTATGAAAGACAGCACCCAGAGCTAAGTCTGGATTAACACAGACAGAGTCCTACTGAAGCTGGTGATAGCAAAAATGGAGTGAAAGATAAAATTTAGAGAACTCTAGATGGAGCCCAGGATCCTGCCCGAAGGATGGGAGGCAAAGCTTGGACCGAAGCCTTGAAACATTAATACGCAAAACCGATCTTTTTTTATAGGTGTTTGAGCTTGTCCAAGGCCGAGGGGGGAGAGAGTGAGTGATCCAGGACATCTGGACGTTTTCTCCCCATCTAAATTATGTTCTAATGAATAATCACAGCCTTTTATGTCTCTGTTCTTCTATTGATTTAAGCAGTGTTCTTGCGGTAATGACAGGAGAGAGGAGATTGCTAGCGAGTTTGAGGCTCAGTGAAGATCCCCGCGCTGCTTTAATGAAATCAGAAAGAGGGAAAATGAGGACAGAAGGACAGAAAGGAGAGCAGGGGGCCGGATTCTGGAGGCTATTGTGTTCCTCTTAATAAAGTCTTTGGGTTTTCTTTTCGTATGTTGGGGATCAACTTGAGGGTATTCAGTAGAGGGATACTACAGAGTTGTTGATATTTTTGGAGGATTTTTCTAGCTTCTGTGATGAGAAGAGATGAGAGGAGTGGACGAATAAAAGCAAGGGGATCACTTTAGAGTCTGTTGCAATTTTCCCGGCAAGAGATGACGGTGGCTTGGACCACACTGGGAAGAAGAGATGGTGAAGAGTCTTATCAGTAGGATTGCCTGATGGGTTAGCTCTAGGGGGTGACAGAAGAGAGTATTGAAGATGAGAGTAGGGATTTGAAATGAAAGAACTAATAGAATTGAATTGCCACTGGCTTTGATAGGGAAGCTTCAGAAGAAAGAGTTTTTTGGAAAAAAGATAAATCTACAGCTTTCTAATGAGTGAAATAGTTACAACTGCTGATCATCCAAATGTGATGGGTTCTCCAGAATGCTACACAGGAAAAATGTAGAGACCACACTTTCCCATTCTAGGGGACTATTTTGCCTATCACTTTTTATTTCACAAAATTAAGATAATTAAATTGTTTATATTAGAGAGAAAGATGCTATTGGGTGTTTGGCATCAGAACTATCCAGAGGGAAAGATGTAACTCTAACAGTAGGTCCTCTGATCTCCCTGGAATCACACCCTCTCTGACTTTCTTAGGGTTTTTTTTTTCTTTTCTTTTCATAATTGCAGTGGCTCTTGCACCAGACATGGAGGTATGAAAAATGTAACTATCATACACTTCAATAACTCAGTTTGAGGCCTTTCATGAAGAATCAATAGGCTATTTTATCAGAAAGGAATCTTGCCTACCAGCAGAAATCATTCTAGCTAGTTAAATAATAGGAATCTATTCTATGTATTTAGAAAAGTATTAGGAAAAGCAACCACAAAGCAAGGAAATTTCTGGAAGCTGTTGCCAGCCCTAGTGTTAAGGGATGAAGAGAGGATCTGGGGTCACCAGTGGAAGCAGGGATCATGTGGACCCTAATGGGGGTGGGGGACCTGAAACCACAGAGCTGGGGCCAGAGGGCAGAAGCAACCTCGGGGAGTCTGTTGAGCAAAGACAGAGGGGAGAAATGCACTGGCTCTGTCTCCCTCCTGCTTTTCTGTCTCCTGTGCTTCCCACTGGAGAATCAACTGCAGGATGTTGCCACCCATGTGGGGGCGATGGGGGCGGGGTGAGGAATTGATCTGCAGGCAAACAAACGAATTATTTGTTAATTACCTCACAAAGGTTGAAAGGAAAATGAAGTTGGTAAATTTAAAGGAAAGGAAGGAATTAACATTGGGCCTTAGGAGCTATCAGCATGGAATAAAGTCTTAGAGAAAAGCAACTATTTTTACTGAGAACTTTGGTAGTTTTTAAAGCTTCATCCTCTCATTGTGTTGATTTACCTTGTGGTGGAAGATTGTGTAAACAAAGAGGCAGTAAGAAAAGGAGCCCTTTAAAAACTACATTCTTTTTCACACTGTTAGGAGAGAAATGAAATCCCACATGATTGCCGAAACCGGTTTGGCTCAGTGGATAGAGCGTCTGCCTGCGGACTGAAAGGTCCTGGGTTCGATTCTGATCAAGGGCATGTACTTTGGTTGCAGGCACATCCCCAGTAGGGGGGCGTGCAGGAGGCAGCTGATCCATGTCTTTCTCATTTATGTTTCTAATGCAATATCCCTCTCCCTTCCTCTCTATAAGAAATCAATAAAAATTTTCTTTAAAAAATTCCACATGATTGAAATAGTAAAAAAAAATTTTTAAGAGGACACGCCTAATATGCAAATTGTCCCCTTGAATGGGAGTTCGGCTGCTCGCTATGACATGCGCTGATCACCAGGGGGTAGCGTGGACCATGGTGGCCATTGGCGACATGGTGCTGGCAGTGGGTGGCAGTGGGTGGCAGTGGAGGCACTGCCAGCCCTGATGGGCCCTGATGAGAATGGGACCATGGCACCATGGTGGAGCAGATGGGCACGCAGCACCAGGCCAAGGTGGGTGTGAGGGGGGCTCGATCACCCTGCAGACGACAACCAGCAGTGGCGACAAGGAGGGTGGAGCTGCTGTCCAACTCCCAGGTACTGAGGGAACTGGGCTGGGGCCTGATGACTCAGGAAGAGGGGAGTGTGCAGGAGCCCAGCAGCCAGGTACGCCCAGGGACCAGAGGTTAGTTGCCCTTCCAGGTCAGATGCTAGCACTTCAATCACTGGCCAGGCTTAGGGAATGCACTATGCACAAATTTCATGCACCGGGCTTCTAGTTTGTTATATGAATTTTGTGCACCAGGCCTCTAGTTTACTGTAGAAGACTAGAGGCCCTGTGTGTGAAAATCTGTGCACTCATGGGGATCCCTCAGCTTAGCCCGCACCCTCTCACAAACCGGGACCCCTCAGGTGGAGTCCCTCGGCCTGGCCTGAGATCAGGGCCTATCAGGGCTTTCCTTTTCCCAGCAGCAGGCAGTTTGCCCTGCCCCCCCTGCTGCCACTGCTGGCCATCTGTCCAATATTGCTCCCCCAACCCCTGCCACCAGTCGCCTCCCTCTACAGGTGACAGGCATGGGGAGGGATGTCTTGGCTGGCCTGGGATTCCCTCTCTGAGTTAATTGCTGGCTGGCCACACACCTACACACCTGCTGCAGTGTCACCAGTTGGTGGCCTGGGCTGCCCGCCTTCTGTCCTTCCTTCCTTCCTTCCTTCCTTCCTTCCTTCCTTCCTTCCTTCCTTCCTTCCTCGATCTCTCTCCCTCTCCCTTTCTTTCTTTTCTTTCTTTCTTTCTTTCTTTTCTTTCTTTCTTTCTTTCTTTCTTTCTTTCTTTCTTTCTTTCTTTCTCTCTATCTTTCTTTCTTTCTCTCTTTCTTTCTGTAAGAGTAATGTTTACTGAGAGATACAGCACTGAGTACTATGAAGGGTTTACCAGGAAGGAAATGCACCACACTCTGCCCCTGCCATCCCCAACACTCAGAGACTACAGTACTTAGAAGTTACACACAACCCCATAACTGCTGAATATCTGTTCATAACAAAGAAATAAACCATAGCATATTTATACTGTATCACATTGAGTGATTATAGAAATCCATATATATATATATTTTTTTTTCAAACAAGCAATATATATATTATTGTCAGGACAGCCAGTCTGTGAACATTCGGTGAGGATGTGAGGATGTACTTTGGAAGAATGCTCACAGCAACTCCAGCAGGTCCGGTGAGGATGGCCCCGTCTGCTACTCCAGGCTAGGGCTGAACCACAGTGGGTGGGTACAGCAGGGCCTGGCACTCTGTTCTCCAGCCTTGCATCAGTGTCAGGGTCAGGGTCAGGGCTGGGGCAGGCAGATTGCAGTTTCACTGTGAGTTCCAAACTCAGGCTAATTTTGGTTGCAACTCTTGGCTCTTTGGAGGTCCTTTGGGAGGTCCTTTGGGTGGCAGAGAGGCCAGAGAAGTGACCATAGCAGTCTGGTGGGGTGTCTCTCCAGCCCAGTGCCTCTGTTCTGCCTCCTGCAAGCCCGGCCCCAGGCAGGACAGCCTGACCTCCTCAGGACTACTTTGGTCTCAGAGCTTGGTCCTGGGTTTCTTTCTCTGGTGAGAGTTTCACAAAAAAGCCTGATCTGAGTTTGACCAAAAAGCCTGGCCGATGCTGGCTGTGCTGAGCCTCATTGAAGAGTTTTACATGCAGCAAGGAAGAGCCCTCTGAAGCCCTCCTCCTTCTCCCTATTCTCATCTCCTCCTCCTCTTCTTCCTCCCAGCCCGTGATCCCTTCTTCTCCAGCTGCTCGAGCAGGCAGTGGTTTGCCTTCTGAGTCGGGGGTCTCACTGCTGTCAGTCCTGATGATGCAGGTGGGGCCAGGCCAGTTGAACATCAGGATGAGCTGGTTCAACTCCTCCATCTGAGTTTTCAGCTCTGCATTCATGACCTTCAGCCACTCAGATTCCCGCTGTAGAAACTCTATTCGCTCCTTCATGTTCCTGCATGGGGCTGTCATCACTTGCTCTTTTCCCAGTGCCTTTCCTCCACTTCTCTTCCTTGGCAAGCTCATTTTCACAGCCTGAGGCCTCTTGCCCAGTTTCACCTCCAAGAAGTGCAAAGGGGTGATCATGGCCCCAATATTGTAGAGGTCAGCGTATTTTAGTCTTTCTGTAGTGAGGGCCACGCTGGGGAGTCTGGCCAGGGGGTGAGCCCTGGCAGAGAGGGGTTCAGGAGGAGTGGCAGTCCAGCCCTGCAGAAGCCGCAGGGAGAGGCTGCGACCCCGGGGCCTGGGCCACGCTGCAGGTGCCATGCCCGCTCAGGACCCTCTGTGGCACCAGCCCTGCCCTGCAGCAGTCACCGCCACCAGCGCCTCGCATCATAGCCAGCCAGCCTCCCTCCCACAGGCTGTGGCCTGGGTGTCCCTCTTTGAGGTAATCGATCTTGGGGCTCTGCCTGCCTGCCTCATTGCCTCTAACCACTCGCCTGCCTATCTGATCACCCCCAACCACTCATCTGCCTCCCTGATCTCCCAATTGCTTGCCTGACTACCTGATCCTCCCAATCACTCACAGACCTGCCTGATTGCCCTCAACTGCTAGCCTGCCTGCCTGATCACCTCCAACCACTGGCCTGGCTGCCTGATCACCCCTAGCTACTTGTCCGCCTACCTGATTGCTCTCAACCACTCGCCTGCCTGTCTGATCGCCCCTAACTGCTTACTCGAGGGTGGGGACAGCCCAGCAAGGGGTCGTTCTGGCCACTGGACTTTTATTAAATAGGATAAGCAAAATTATTTGTTTACCTTCCATGTTAAAGTCATTGCTTTTGAATCTATAATGAACACCTACTCTAAACAATGTAAGTAATATTATTTCCTCTGCAGTCATCATAACCTAGCAAGATGGTTGGATATAATGAACAGAGAGTCTGTCATTCAGAGATTGAAAAGTCCTATTTTGAAAATCATTTGTTGTGAATATTACTGTTGGATCTTTATTATTATTATTATTGAACCAGACTTTTGAGAAACACTAACATCAAAAGTTTGTAATTTAAAATTCAACCCCATGATGTGTAATTTTTGTAGACAAACCAAATTTGATTTTGCTGTCTGCCCAGTTTGAAGTTTATAATGCAAGTAATTTGATTCTCTCTTTAGAGATATATTATGTAGATGACATGAGGCTTTATCAAGTTAAGCAAAGTGAAAATAGTCAAAGAAGTTATTGTGAAAAACTTTACATTTTAAGAGGCAGGTAGAAACTGTTCCTAATTTTAAAAGATATTTGTAGGATGGGTGTAGACTTTATTTAAGTATAAATTTATAGAAATTTTTTTTCTAATTCTTGACTTTACCATTCTAGTTTGACTATTTTGTATTTTCTGGTATTTCATTGATTTCTCATGCTAGACTTTTGAAAATTCATCAAAGTTATTTTCAGATATTCAAATTTACATATAAAATGTTTGTTTTGTAATATTAATAGACTTATTAATAATAATTAACAACAAAATTGCTCAGTTTTAACAGTATCTCAATATAGTAAGTGCTTTATAGTTTTCACATTTGCCTTGTAATTATTATCTCAATAGCTCTTTTAAAGGTCAGAATAGTGCATCTTAGAGAAGATGTAACTCTGATAGTGTGGCCCTAATAGGTCAATGGATGTGAAGACTCTGTCTCTTTAAACATATCTCATGTAGCCCTACCTAGTTTGGATCAGTGGATAGAGAGTTGGCCTGCAGAATGAAGGGTCGATTCCAATCAAGGGCATATGCCTTGGTTGTGGGCTCAATGTCCAGTAGGAGGTGTGCAGGAGGCAGCAATCAATGATTTTTTTCTCATCATTGATATTCCTACTCATACCTCTCCCTTCCTCTTTGAAATCAACAAAAATATTTTTAAAAAGCTGTCCTATGTATGAAGCACAGCAGAGTGTGTAGCATAGTGGGGGTTTAGAAAATGGTTGTTTATTCCATTTACTACCCAGTACGGGGCACATTGTTTGATCCAGGAGGAAAACAAAAACCATACCAACAGAGAAATTTCCTTGGCTCATAGGGTTTCTTGATATCTTTCAGTTGTTGATAAAAATAACAGTTTTAGTGCAGAAAAAAGAATACACTGATAATCCCTCTTTCCTATCAATTCTGAAGGGCACAATGGTTGCCATTCATGAAGAAATCCAGAAAATTATGAAATAAGTGAATACATAAGTAGACAGAAAGAAACCTAAAAGCTTTGAATAGTGATATAATATTAAAAACCAAAATTATCCTTAGAGCTCTTCATTGGAAGGACTAGTGAATACTTAGAACTATCTCTTGTTAAGGTGAAACCTAGTCTCCACAGAGACAAAAATGATGTCCCTTCTGTTATGATTTTTATAAAAGAAATAGAGGCCTGGTGCACGAAATTCGTGCATGAATAGGATCCCTAGGCCTGGCTGGCGATCAGGGCTGATGGGACCTTCTGGCTGCGGCATGAGACCTTCCTTAATTCTGTGCCATCCCCCGGTGGTCAGTGCACATCAACTCCCAGTCTCCTGGTCAAACTCCCGAGGGGACACTTTGCATATTAGTCTTTTATATATATAGAATTCTTTCTCTTACTCTTTCTCTCATCTCTCAATCTTCAGATTTCTATACAATTATCATTACAGCAGAATGGTGCTTTCTGATTGGTATAATTTATGAACATGCATTGACATCTAATTCTGGGCCAGGCACTGTGCATGGGAATAACCAAGAACTGTGCCCATTCCCTGCCCTTGGAAATTCAGATGGATCTTCAAAGGAATTCAATAGCTTTGTTCTTATTGCAATAATTACTTTCTTATCTATCACCTCATCAATTTTTTATCAGTGTCTTTGAGGCTATTGCTAGCATTTGCCAAGGTTAAATATGCGTAATGCCTCTCAGAAGTGAAAGTGGGACCTAATACATATGCTCTGACTCTTCTTCCAAGGTGGTGTCATTATTATGGCTGCTAAGTAGGAATCTACAAAAAGCCACCCCTTCCTCTTAGAAAGCTTTTCCCTCCCCTTCGCTTCAAGGCTTCCACAGTATCTATCCTTAGTAAAATAAGGCTTCTCCTTCCTCCCTTTCCCTTGGGGCAATCAATGAGGGGTTGTATGCCTTGGTCTACTTTAGGGGTTGGAAAAGTAAAAAAAAAAAAACAACAAAAATACTGCATGAAGTACTTTGCAGTAGCTGGGGTTCTCAATATATTTCATTTTCACCAACTTGATGCACTCACCTGAGATTTGGAAAGTGGAGTGAGGCATAGGCCATCTTTCCATGGCTGCTATTTTCCATCATCAAGTATGGCCATGGTACTATGCTTCACACAGCAGCATTCTGATGTGGACCCTTTAAGATTGGAAAATGATGAGAGGCTGGGTGTGCATGACAAGGTCCAATGTTGGGAGCTGGCAATGCCCCCCCCCCCCCATCTCTGGATGATAGCCATGGTGTATTGCTAGAATTAAAAGTTCCAGCAGATTTCTGCTTTTCTGCTTTTCATTTGTCATAACAAAAAGTCTGGAGGGTCAATACTACTATCTTTCAGTTTTATAAGTAGAGAAACTGAAGTCCAGAGAGGCTAAGTGAAATGTTCAGTTCAGCTAGTAAATGGAATAACCTAGGCAAGTTTATTTAAAAAAATATATTTTTTATTGATTTTTTTTTTACAGAGAGGAAGGGAGATAGTTAGAAACATTGATCAGCTGCCTCCTGCATACCTCCTACTGGGAATGTGCCCACAACCAAGGTACATGCCCTTGACTGGAATCCAACCTGGGACCCTTCAGTCCGCAGGCCAATGCTCTATCCACTGAGAGCCTAGGCAAGTTTTAATTGCCAGGTTTAATTGTCTGGTTTCCAAGGTTGCCCTTTTAATCTTGCTATGCTAACTTTTATATGTATGAGAACTAAACATAAGCTAATATTTCAATAGGTTATATGTCCATAGAAGCTTTTTAGAATGGAGGAATAATGAAAAGCACTATTCAATAAATACTAAATATATAAACAACACCTTCAGTTTACAGGCAAGGAATTTGAGGCCCAGCTATGTCAAAGCTATGTCATAGCCTTTATAGATAAAGTATTGGACTATCAGTAGGTGTTCTTATTATGTGTATCCTGTTCTTTGGAAGCTAAAACTGGTATGTGAACCTGATGAAAACTTTAATCCCCGAACAGAAAAAAAATCTGTAAAGACCCTTACACAAACACACAGTGTTTTCTATAAAATTTACTTTATTGTTATTATTGACTTCTCAGAATTAACCTAAATCTCATTTTGGTGATTTGGATTCCTTTTGGTAAATTTCTTTCTCCAGTATGTAGTCTTGGTGAAGATAGGGAATTGTTTTGATGATCCTGGCATTCTAGTGCAATGAAAGCAATTGACTGGAAACTTATTTCACAATGAAGAATGGAAATAATATCTATTAAGGGTTATAATTTCCTTCTCTTCTCCCTTAAAAAAACTATATCTACTTCTGTAAAATGGTTGAAAGACATCTAAATTGCACTAATATAAGTTTGTTTGGTTTGGTTTTATTGAGATGTGAAGAGTGTAGAAAGAGCTTCTTGAAGCAGAAATATGCAGGTATCTTGGATGACTATTTAATTTTGACTTTTATTTTCATAAGAATAACTGCTGGGAATTCTGACTTACAAAGGAATAAGATGCAAACTGGGCATTCATTTTCATTATGTTTCATTACGGTCTGTTATGTAAGGACAGTTTGTCTTTTGCAAAATGAGATAGTTCTCAGATTCTTCCTTTTGTTGTTAATACATGATTTCCTTTGTCCTC
This sequence comes from Lasiurus borealis, assembly GCA_004026805.1. Classification (NCBI taxonomy): domain Eukaryota; kingdom Metazoa; phylum Chordata; class Mammalia; order Chiroptera; family Vespertilionidae; genus Lasiurus; species Lasiurus borealis. Next base: position 26,597 of record PVJN01009945.1, read on the forward strand.
AAATCATTGCAGGTAATTTTTCTAGAAATTTCATAATTGGTGCTATGTATGCTAGCAAGAACAGGATTATGAATCTTTTTTTCCCCATCTCAACAGAAGTAATTCTTGGCAGACTTTTGTAGTATTTCTGAGTGTCTGCAGACTTTTGACAAATGACTAGATTTTTATCATTTTCAACTCAGTCTGCTGAAACGCTTCTTCCAGCATTGGAGGATTTTCATAAATTTCTGATTCCAATCTCTTCTTGCAATGTGGTCAATTGGCCAATGAAATCCATGGCTGTCCAGTAGCAGCCTCAATAAAGGGGCCTACCCAGCTCCAATGAAATGATTTACCTCATCCATGGGGGCCCACACAGCTGCCAGCTGAGCCGAGAAGTAAGTGAACGCTACCCCTTCCGATTGTTCTGGCAATATGATTTACTTTTCTCACAAAAACATGCAACTTCTGCCCCATTTTAAAGCAAGTCCTTCAAGATTCATTGCTCTTTGTAAGCCAGTGAATATCTGTGCAGAAGACATTTTTGTATTCAGCCTGCTCCATACCAAACCCACACAAATAGGCTGGGGTTCAAAACCTTGCCCCATGAAAGAGCCTGTTTGTGATTTCAGAACAAAGCAGCGAAGAAACTCGCTGGCAGGTACAGCTTCCCGCTTCATTAAGGCAGGAAAAAAAATAATAATGTTCTAGGTGACAAGTGACACATCTGTAGAGAACACCAAGAGTTTGTGTGCTGAGCCTGCAAATAAACTCTACTGTTTTGAGGCTATCAGTTGTTTCCACAGTTTCCAAGAGTGGCTTCAAAGAGGCATTTTTCATAGACATGTTAGCAAAAAGAAATTTAGATACTGGAGCCATTGAGAGAATGGTGGTTCCATCCAATTAATGTTGAAGGAGAATAAGTGCACTGCTATCCGAGACATAGTAGAAAGGATGCCAACAAGTTTGGAGAAGATAATATTATTCATAGTGTGAGTACTTCAGGTTTTGAATTTGGCCACTTGTGGGTCACATGGTATTTTGGTTTGAAATGTGTGCCTCAAAATTTGTATTCTAAGTCCTAACCCCTATAACTCAGTAAGTGACTCTCTTTGGGGATAGAGTTTTTAAAGAGATTAAGAGAGGTTCTTAGGGTGAGTTCTAATTCAATCTGACCGGTATCCTTATAAAAAGAACTTAGGAAACAGACATGTACAGAGAGAAGGTCATGTGGAGACACAGGAAGAAGATGGCAACCTATAAGCCATGAACAGAGATTTCAGAAGGAAACCGACTTTGCTGACTGGGTTGGACTTGGAGCTACCATCTTTGTGAGAAAATGCATTTCTCTTTAGTACCGGCCTCCTTCTTATATAAAAAAAGGGGCTTTGCTTCTTGTTTTGACCTGGTGATTACTGAATATGTCTCTACTTGTGTTGACTCCAAGAATTGTCCTAGGACACAAATGAACATTGTGGCTTTGTGTCCTATCTTGCTTAAGAAGAAAGCAAGGTCATGAAAATAGAGTTATGGAAGGAATAGGATTAGTGCCCTTATAAAAGAGACCCCAGAGAACTCTTGCCTGCCAAAAGATACCTAAGCTTTATTCCTAGTTAAGGTGACCCCAGGGTAAATGCAGAAAAGTTCCTCTACTTATAGCGGCAAGGTGTGTTTTCACTAATTCTTATCAGTGATAGTTATTTTAGGCCTCATAGCATAACACATATTTTTTTAAAATATATTTTATTGATTTTTTCACAGAGAGGAAGGGAGAGGGATAGAAAGTTAGAAACATCGATCAGCCGCCTCCTGCGCATCCCCTACTGGGAATGTGCCCGCAACCAATGTACATGCCCTTGACTGGAATCGAACCTGGGACCTTTCAGTCTGTAAGCCCATGCTCTATCCACTGAGCCAAACCGGTTTCGGCATAACACATATTTGAATGAAATCTTTTATGGCTGGGCTCGATCAGCCCGGAGAAGAAACAAAAGGAAGTCTGGAGAAGATGTGTGTGCTTTCTTTTTTCTTTTCTTTTTTTAATTTCAATATGGTAATTTTAATTCAAATGCTTATGACATGCAGGATGTGTGCTTTCTTAATGCTCTGTGTTGGAAGGGTCATATCATTTCTGCTCACATTCCATGGGTGAGAATTAGCCACTTGGTCACACCTACATGCAAGAAGGTTAGGATATGTCTCACTGCACAGCACCCTTCCAATTACAGCTGTGCTGTAGCACATGTGTCATGTAGTGTAGTCCATGCTATCGCATGAGAGGATATGAGCAGATTTTTATGGAGAATGGCTGTTTCTGCCCAAATAACTGACACCTATTTAATATTCACCATGTGCTTTTGTATCATAAGCCCTTTCTATCATATGTCCTTTTACCTTTACAGCAACTCATTAAGAAAATTCTGTTAGTATCCCCAGAATACAGGTCACCATTTGAGATAGAGAAATTAAATAAGTTCATTACACTCACACAGAGAGGTAATGAGAAAGCAGGATTAACCCAGTGCAAGACCACCTATTCATATCTGTAAAGAAAGCAATAAGATTATAAAATAGTGAAAGAAGTATAAGACTTCATAATTATTTGAAAAAAGACTAAGAAGGTTGTATTTTCTCTGGAAAACAACTTGACAAATCTCATTCCTACTTTCTGTCCAACCAAAGTGTTTCTTATTTTTCAAGACTTGAGTAAATCACATGTTTCACTTTGTCCTGGTTGCTGTACCAAAGATACCATAGACTGGATGGCTTATAAACAGTGCGCATTTATTTCTTCCTGTTTTAGAAGCCGTGAAGTCCAAGATTAGGGTGCCATTTTGTCTGTTGAAGGCACACTTCCTGGTTCATAGTCAGCCAGCTATTCTGTGTCCTCATGAGGTGGAAGGACAGACAAGAGTCCTCTGAGGTCTCTTTTATAAGGGCACTCATCTTATTTCTGACAGCTCTGTCCTCATGACCTAATCATCTCTCAAAGGCCCCACTTCCAAATATCATCACATTGGGGACTAGGTTTCACCACATGAATGCTGGGGGGATATGTGCATATAGTATATATCTCTTCCAAATATAGCTTTCTTACCTTTCTAGCCTACAGGAGTGTCTCACTCTATTTAACTCCCATAGCACACTGTGCCATGCATCTACTTCACTTACAGATTTATTTATTAATTCACTTAATGATTTATTCATCATCCATTAGCCATCTTTTAAGCATCTATTATGTTCCAATTACAGTGTTAGGTACCGATAATATATTGAAGAGAACATGAATTGTGCTTCCATAGTTTCATAGTTCAAATGATTATGTGTTTGGGGACTAGACATTGAATAGCTTATATTGCTGTGGAATTCTCTTGTGTGTGTTGTGTCTCACTAATGAATTTTTGTATTATAGTTTCTATCACTCTTTCCCCATTATGCCTAGGATGATAGGAAACATAGTACAGTAGCTTAAAAAATGCCTGTTTTCTCAAACATGCAAATTTTATTCTTTTAAGTAAATCTACATTATTTACTTAACTCACATGTATGTTGAAATAACACTTCAGCCTTGTTTTGAAAATAATGCCAGTGAGTAAGATGCTCCATCAGAACATAAGGAAAGTTGAATTTCATAACATGGTCAACATTTCTTGTACCATACATACCTGTATAACTGCTGCCAGGGCTGGCCAGTTTCTGTCTGTGGGAGTTTGAGTGGAATTTTATTACAGGAACTGGGCTATTGATACTGAGAGAATATCACACTTGCTAAACCTTGACTGAGCCCAAAAATAGCTCATATATTGAACCTAAGAATCAATGATAACTTTTTATGTGAAGACTAATATAAAGTACTTCACATTTATAACACCCATACATACAACACCACACCACACCACACACACACACACACACACACAGAAGTGAGGATAGCTGTTTAATTATATACTTGAATCTAAAGCCTCAAAATACATTCTTCCCAGAGTGAGGGAACATTTATAAGTAGTCTATCATGCAGCACTGAGGAGAAAGCTAGTTATGATGTAGTTTCACAATCAATTCAAGAAGTCAGAAAAAGGTAACAACAAACTAGATTGTGTTCAATGCATCATAATTTATTTAATTTTTCTCCTTACTAGAAATGATGAAGTTATGTAAACAGCATTGAAAACTCCAGTTTTGGTTCTCTGAATTTTGGGATTTTTCTTTGGAAAAATAAGACAACTGCATTTGAGTTTGAGTAATCACCTTTATAATGAATGTCTCTGTTGGTAAAGTGAAAATAAATTTTGATTCATTGGATCGTATAATCTTGAAGAAGCACTCTTTTATCTTTACATACCTTAATTATTAAGACAAATGAATATTTTGTTCAAATTAGTTGAATGATTCATTAATCTTTACCTTAATTTTCTTATTGGTGATTTTTCTTGTAAATACCCTTATTAGGATAAAGTCATCTTTTAGAATTATTGTAGTTACTTTTCTGGAATAAAAAAGTCTTCCATAACAATATAAACTCTATGGATTTTCACAATATTTGCACATGCATTTTTTTGATTCTTCATTCCCTGCCCCCAAAAGTATGGTAAACATTTATTTGTGGAAAAGAAAACCAAGTATTTTCTCCAACAAAATTCCTTCTGCTCTTAAGAGATCTCAGGGAAATCTTCTACATCAGAATTGAGGCTTGTGTTGCCACCAGGTAACACAGTTTCACTCTCATGAGGAGCCGAAGTGAAGAGATTATGGCTATTGTTTATTTTTAAGCAAAATGTGGTAGGCAGCCTCCAGAATGGCTCCCAATGATCCCTCTCCTTATAACCGCATGTAATCCCAAATTTAACCAGCCTCTAACAAATGGAATATGGTCAATTGATAGAATGTCACTCCTGAGATTAATTTCCAGAAGGTTGTCTTTGGAATCTAGAATTTTTAACATTTTTCCATTCAATATCCCATAGAACAAATAATTTATATTAATTGAAGGTCATAAACTCCCAAATTAACAGGGCCCACTTCATGCCCAAAAGAATGAAGAAAAAGACCCACACTAATGCATAACATGAAAAAATATGCAGAAAAATTATCATCAGAGATATAATTCTAAAAGTCCTTACAGGAAAAAAATAACAGGTCGCATCTGATCAGGAATCATAATTGCATCAAGCTTCTTCATTGCAACACTGGGAGATAGAAGACGGTAGAGAAATGCTTCACAATCCTGAGGAGATGAATTCTCACTGGAATCACATTCTCAACAAAACTATAAATCAAGGCCGAGGATGAAATAACACTTGAGACACACAGATGTCAATGGATTCATTGCCTATGGGCTCTCTTTTGGTGCATAGAGGCAGGCAATCTACACTAATAAAAGAGAAACATGCAAATTGACCATCATTCCGCTATGCTCACCAGCCAGTCAGGAGGGAATATAAAAATTAGGACAAAGATGGCAGCTGCCCAGCTGCTCTAGGCATGGAATGGCCAGGCAGGGCAGGGCGTCTGCTACGAGAGGGAGGGCAGGAGGAAGAGGTATCTACAAGAGTGGCAACATGCTCACCTATCTGGTTTGGTTCAGTGGATAGAGAATCGGCCTATGGACTGAAGGCACCCAGGCCAAGGGCATATGCTCAGGTTGAGGGCTTATTCCCTAGTACGAGGTGTGCAGGAGGCAGCCAATCAATGATTCTTTCTCATCATTGATGTTTTGATCTCTTTTTCCCTCTCCCTTCCTCTCTGAAATCAATGAAAGTATATGTATTTTTTAAAAGCAGCTATTGTATGTTGAAAGTAGGTGTTAAAAATCAAAAGAACCAGCTAAAGTGTTGAATGTGATGGCTCTGGAGATTAGGAAGTGAGATGAACTAGGAGTAGCTGTGCTGTGCCAGCACAGCTAAGGGTTCAACAAACCTGAGGAGAGGGGGCAGCAAAGGATGAAGAAAAGACAGACAAAGAGAATAACCTGGGTCTATGTCAGTGGTCGGCAAACTCATTCGTCAACAGAGCCAAATATCAACAGTACAACAACTGAGATTTCTTTTGAGAGCTGAAAGCCAAATTCTGTGCATGGACCACAAAGTTTCAATTGCACTGTACATGTGTGCCTGCACGTGGTATTTTGTGGAAGAGTCACACTTAAGGGGCCAAAGAGCCACATGTGGCTCAAGCCACAGTTTTCCAATCACTGGTTTAGGTGGATCTTCTGTGCCTTGCTGAGACCAGAGAAAATATCCAGACTGCAAGCTGAGCCTTTATTTTATAGTCAAAGGTAAACAAGATAATTTACAATGTTCTTGTGATTTGCATTTGTTTTGGCAGCATTTGCTGCACCTCTCACAACCCATTAGCTACTCAGGAAAGATCTAGGGAGCCTCACAAGATCAAGCTTAATTATACTAAGAGGACTCTGCCAACATGTCAGTCTGAGGCTTAATCCTATAACCGCTCCCTATAGGTAGGAGAAGAGGGGGCTGCTTTGGAAAAAAGAAAAGAAAAAAAACTAGTTTAACTCTTTGACTCTTAGAATTATGCATTGATTAAGATAACAAATTTCCAGAACTCATATTTTATAAATGTTACAATGCCTCATCCTATTCTTCCTCAACCCATTCACGTCCTGGAGACCCTAAAGCTTTTCCATTATCACTACCTGACCATGTCCATGGAGACCCCAGAAGTTCCCCCCGCTCTTCCTCCCTGTTCCTGCTTCTCTCTCCCTCCTTCCCACTCTATGCCAGGAAAGTCCTAGGAAAAGGGGTTTACAAAAATATGATCTTCTGTCTTTCCTCTTTCCCTCACCAGAGTTTCACATTGCTAGTATTACTGGCAGAGACTGAACATCAGATGCCGTCATTGGCAGGTCTCAGTAATGATCCTTCCTCTCCATTTCCATAGTGACTTGAGAACAATATATTTCCCATCTAGACAGCTTCAATCTTAGAGCATGCCAGGAGGTTTTTTCTTTTTTTTCTTATTTTCCACCTCAGCTTAGCCTCTTCCCTGGATATTAAATTGTCTCTTTGCTCATTTAGTCTTTTTAGTGAGATTTCACCTCATTAAGATGTGCTAAGGCGAACTTGCCTGTCATTGATTTATCTAGGAATTCTGGAGAGCCAGGAAGTTACACAAACACTGCCCACTCAATTCCATTTTTGGATGCACTCATGGGAGGGGATGTTCACGAACTCCTATGAAAGGTCAGTTCTGGCAGCCCGCTGGGGTGGAGGCAGGGCAAATATACACAGGGCCTTTGACCATGAATTTCTTTTCCTAATCCGGGTCCAGAATACAGAATCTGATCCAATTCTTCAACCTGGTGTGAGTTAGCAGGGGAATAGCAGTCCTTTCTATTGCTCTATATTTCATCTAAAGTCTTAGCATGGGCAATGATGGGAATAAGGACTGACTCCAGTAGCAGCATAGAGGAGAGTTCAGTTGTTGCATCAGGGAAAGCTTCACTCAGCTGGGTTGTGTAAGCTTTGACTTGGCATGGAGGGAGAAGAATACATAGGGTGAGCTCTGAGATTGGTGGGAAAATAACGGGGTGTATAGCGATACTGGCAATCACACCTGATGTGATCTTATCTTTACTGAGTATTGCAGTTTATAACATCATCTCCCAGTGAGGGCTTATACTATATAATAAAAGGCTAATGTGCCAATAGATGAAATGGCGGAATAACTGAACAACTGCTTGCTATGACATGTGCTGACCACCAGGGAATGCAGGTGAGTGGGGGTGCCAGACCAAGGCAGGGCACCAATCGCTGGTGGTTACTGAAAATTCTTTGCTCCCGTGTGCCGCAGTCCTGCCTGGCACATGCACCTGCTGCTGACACTGGCCCAGCTAGCACCTGCTACTGGTGGTGGAGCCACTACTCACACCCACTGCCACATCCAGCATCAGCTTTGATCGCTTGGTGTCCTCAGTGGGTGTGAGTGGCAGTTGCCAGCCCTGATCGCCCCTCAAGGTTTCTCCACCTCCCCCTGGAAAGCTGTTGCTCAGTGCTGTTAGTGGGTGTAAGCGGCAGGTGCTGGCTCCGATTGCCCCTGAGGGCTTCTCAAACTTCCCCTGCTCCTGAGAGGCCATCGGGGCAGCAGCCACCACTCACACCCGCTGATGGCACTGGCCCCACTTGCACCTGCTGCTGGCTCCGGCCCCAATTGCTCTGCACTGTCAGCGGGTGTGAGCAGGGCCAGTGCCATCAGCACATGGGAGCAGCAGCAAAGGAGACCAGGGGGCTGCAGCAGGAGGGCCCGGGTGGGGTGCAGAGGATGGGCCAAGACCCACTCCTGTGCCCACCTCAGCCTCATGGCCCACGGTTCCTTTCAAGGTGCATGAATTCATGCACTGAGCCCCTAGCTGAATAGACAATAGCCTGAGCTCAGAGCATCAGCAAAAACTGGGCCTGAGGAACAGTGCAATCCAGTTTTAGCAAATGTTCTAATAATTCTAAGATAAGAACATCAAAAAGTGGTCTGTTTGAGATTTTATTTAAGTTTTGAGTTTTGTAGTTTGTATTGACTTTATTCTATTAAATATGTAGGATGAGTATTTGTGAGGTGGGGAGATATACATTTTAAATTGACTAATCTGGTCACTTTACACATATTGTCTTATAACAACCTTGAGAAAGACTGTATAGGCAAGATAATACATGTATTGTTGTTGTGGTGGTTGTAGTTATTATTATTATTATTATTATTATTATTATTATTATTATTATTACCATGTTAATGGATGACCAAGCATAGGTCAGAAATCTGCTAATGGGTTTGATCAGAGTCACCCTGCTGATGAGGTGGCACTTGAAGTAAAAACCTCCATTGGTTAACCATCTGTAAGGCAGTTAAGTCTGAGCCCAGGTCTTTTTCTATCATGTGATGAAACTCTTTTAGCTCATTCACCTTCCAATGGGACAAAAATATATCCCTGAGAGCTGGGAAAGTTAGATCAGATAGTGGTGGAGCAGTGTCCGGGACAGGCTTGAAGTACATGTTTAGCACATGGTGGTTCCTGGGTTCAGTGTAATTTCTGCTCCAGCAGCATCTGAACAGGAATCCATTCAGAGCAATGCCAGAGCCGGGGATTGGGGGGATTAAATGTTTAGCTTGCTGAGGACTACATGTGCGGTTAGAGCACTGGGCGACTCTGGTGATGATGCTGATAAACGTCCATGCTCTCTGCCCTGCTTCTTCCATTTGATAGGGAAACAGCTTAGGTTATTTGTTGGTACAGATTTTAGATGGACTTATTTTCAATTTCTGTGTTTTGCAACGCATCCTTTCTCTTTGGTTTATTTAGTCAAAATGCAATTGAAATCCTGGCTTTCTTTCCCTTCTAACTGCATCATGTTGGAGGCATTACCAAAGGAGGCTGTGCCTCAGGTTCCCCATCCATAAACTGATGGATGGTTGAAAGGATTATAGGGATTAACTCATGTAAATCGCCTGGTACAGGTGTAGTGTTTATTGAGCATTTATTATATGCCAGGTCCTCTTTTATGCACTGAGGTATTATCAGAGACCAAGAGAAATGAAGTCTCTCTCTCCATGCACTTTAAAAATATATTTTATTGATTTTCTTACAGAAAAGAAGGGAAAGGGATAGAGAGTTAGAAACATAGATGAGAAAGAAACATCAATTCAGCTGCCTCCTGCACACTTCCCACTGGGGATGTGCCCGCAACTAAGGTACATGCCCTTGGCTGGAATCGAACCTGAGACCCTTCAGTTGACAGGCTGACATTCTATCCACTGAGCCAAACCGGTTAGGGCTCCCCATACACTTTAAGTTCTAATGTGAACAAGTAAGTAATGCTAGGATCCCTAAACTCTGAGTTTCTAATATGATGATGCATTTAAAAAAATCTTATTGTTGAAAGTATTACACAGGCCCTCCTTTTCCCCCCAATAACCTCTCCTATCCCACCTCCATCCTCCCCCCACCCCACCCCATTGTCCGTGTCCACAGGTTACGCACATATGCATACAAGTTCATTGGTTGATCTCTAGATGCTGCTTGCTCAGAATGGAACAGAGATATTTCCAGTTCCTTCTGGATTTTGCTGAATCACTAAGAGCCCTGAAGATATTCCCTGTGGCCTGTGTTAAGGCTTTAAATTTTACCTTCAGGAATGACTTTCCACAAACTGACTGTCCACAAACTTATGACTTCATGAGAAGCAACTTCTTTATAAGAACCCTTTTATGGAAGTCAGAGAGAAATGTGTATACTATGGACCAAAGATTGGAAGTGTCTGCTTTTGAGTTTAACTCTGACATATGCAGATGATCCACCTGCTTAAGTTAGAACTACATCATCTTTGTGTTATGAAATTTACATTACGCTAAACATACCCATGGCATTATAGGCAAAGCCATTGCTTGACGAAGCAATGTGAAAGGGGATGGCATCTAGTATTTTGAAAAGCCAGATCTAGATGTCTTTCAAGTTTCTCCTGTTGATCATTTTATAACAAGTCAACCTACCATTAGGCTGCTGTGCTTTCCCACCCGAGACAGTCCTTTCCCCTTCGCTGTAGCCAGAATTTTGGCGACAGTTGACGTAAGAATAAAACATTACCTTCTTCCCATTAGCGCACGTGAAGATTAACAAACTCACCAATAACTTGAGGTCATCCTCACCCTAAGTCACTGATGAGCTCATTCTGCATAGACAATAGACACCTCAGTTTTAGAAGAAACTGGTCCCCGCTGGAAAATGGACAGGCAGAGTCCCAAGCAGACATTGTTTCCTGTGGCAATAGCACACTGCCACTTCCGCTGTGTCACCTGTCACACACACACAGCTGGAAACTGCACCGCGATAGCAGAGCATAGAGCAATGGTTCCCTCTAAGTGATAGACTCTGATTACTTCATTTCACCTGATTTGCATGTTTTATAGTGTCTCACATGCAGAATTCACAGGTCTCTCTGGAAATACACTCCCAGGCCCTCCCTAAAGATGCAGAAGGATTTAGAACCATTCAAAGCTATCAACTCAGACACCGAATTTGGAATTTTATAAGCTCCTGCATAATAACCATTTATGATATTTCTTGTCAAAAGTCCCTTTATTGAAATGCATGCTCATTCTTCATCCCGCCTCCCACTCTGTATGTTTATGGATACATTTTTCATCATTTAGCATAAATCTAACCCCAGTTCCCATCAGACATCACCCACAATCGTTGAGTTCAATTCTGAGTAGATCATTTTGCTCTTTTGACAGAGGGGTTGATGTTTTTACCAGTAGGCATGAGGAAATCTTTGCAGAAAAGCCCATACTATCCCAGGAGCTAAATATTTTGAATATGTCCCTAGGTAATCTTGTAGCTCTATCAACTGCCTATATACCATCGTGTATTCATTTAGTCCATATAGGTAAATTTCATGTTTCCAAAAAGATAAAAATCTTATCAGTCAAACTTTAGAGAACACATAGATTTAGGGAAAATGCTGAGTGATTCTTGTGTTGAATGACGATCTTGGAATCACCTTCCCGCAGCACTTCATAAACACAGGATAAAGCAATGATGCTCTCTACCAAGGAAAATAACGTTGGCATGATATTGTCTATTAATCTACCCTGTGTGCCATCTGAAATAACTGTCTTGCTTTGCTAAAGCAGAGGTTTCTTCTTAAATAAGCCAAACTGGTACTTGTGAAACACCACACTTCTTAAATTTACCCCAAAGTGGAGTGTAACCAAAAGAAATAGATACCATGATTAAGTTTTTAAGTCAAAAAAAGCCCAATAACAGAAGAATCTGCAAATTGATGTGCTTCGGTACTTATTTTTCAAACCATATATTTAGCGATTGGAATATAAGAAATCTCGGCTGTTATTTACAAGTGCTACTTAGTGCATTTCAGCCATTGTTTTGGACATACATTAACTTAGAAATATACATAAGCTTCTATGAGATACTTAACATTTATTATCTCAAGTTTACAGATGAGAAAACCAGACAGATGCATTAAGATTATACACCAAACAGGTGGTAGACCAATGATTCAAACTCAGATCTTTGGCTCCAGAGACCATACCTGTAACCATCACTGGATGAGCCTCAATATTAAAAGTGGGTTGAGTATAATATTGATCTTTATTTGAAAGCCAAACTATTAAGCGAATATTTTATGAAATCTAACTTTTCATCTCTTATTGTAATGAGCCTACAATTGTCCTTGGGAATTAGACACATGCGTTCCAAGGCATAATCTCAACTCAACTCACATATAAACATTAATCATTGCCTGTCCCTGTCCATCCGGTGGCTTTAATTCATGAGACCTTTTCTAGTGCAGCCTATGGATGCAGATGAATGCCCTTCCCAATCAGCCACTCTAGGACAATGGTGTGCATTGTCTTTAACTCTGGGAGGGCAGAATGGTTGTATCTTTCTCATGAATGGGTTCTCCACAGCTGGAACTGAGTTTTCCTCATGTCTGATGCTTATGTGTGCCATCATCCCCCAAGTTCACATGTTCAAATCCTAGTCCCCAAAGTGATGGTATGAAGAAGTGCAGCCTTTGGAAAGTAATTAAGTCATTAGGGTGGAGTCCCCAGTTCTTTGCATCTTTCCACCACATGAGAATACAGGGAAAAGCTAGCAGTCTACAACCTGGAAGAAGGCTCTCACCAGAATCCAACCATCCAACTAGGCTGGCTCCCTGACCTTGGACTTCCAGAATCCAAAACTGTGAGAAATAAGTTTCTATGATTGAGAAGTCATTCAGACTCTGGTCATTTGTCAAATATATATATATCACATTTATTCTTTAAATCAACCCAAAAGAGAGGTATTATTATACCTGTGTAATGGCTAAAGAAATTGAAGTTCATGCCGAGACCGGTTTGGCTCAGTGGATAGAGCTTCGCCTTGCAGACTGAAAAGTCCCAGGTTCGATTCCGGTTGGGGGCATGTACCTTGCTTTTGGGCACGTCTCCACTGTAGGGCATGCAGGAGGCATCTGATCGATGTCTCTCTCTCATCGATGTTTCTGACTTTCTATCCCTCTCCCTTCCTCTCTGTAAAAAATCAATAAAATATATTTAAAAAAAAAGAAACTGAAGTTCAGAAAGATTAAGTAAATAACACAAGAAGGTAGGCAGTGTTGGCCCTGCCTCAATGAAACATAATTGAATGCATGACTATAACTCCAACCCTGGACTTGGGGAAGACCAAGTCTTACACATGTTTGGCTGAGCATAAGAATGCTGAAGGAATGGGACTGTCTCCTTTTAAGAAATCTCAGGAGCCGAGACCAGTTTGGCTGAGTGGATAGAGCGTCGGCTTGTGGACTGAAAGGTCCCGGGTTTGATTCCGGTCAGGGGCATGTATCTTGCTTGCGGGCACATCTCCACAGTGGGGCATGCAGGAGGCGGCTGATCGATGTCTCTCTCTCATCAATGTTTCTGACTTTCTATCTCTCTCCCTTTCTCTCTGTAAAAAATCAATAAAATATATATAAAAAAATAAATCTCAGGAACCTACACAGGGATCTGCAGGAGCAGCAGCGGTTAAAGAGAGTTAACATCAGGTGCTCTGGCTGGAGATGACAGACATGGCATCGACTGAGTTTGACTCTGAGTGAAGAGCCTTTCTTTGGTTCTTCCTGGCATTAAATGGCCACTGCAAGGCTCTGTCACAACAGGAAGGTGGGACAGTACCAGGCAAGGCAGAGCTTGAGTAGCCAACCTGGAGCAAAGCAGCACAAAGCAGTAGAAAATGGGACCCTCTCATAATCATCTGATTATGCTTATGCAGTTCTCCCTCAGTGAGGACATTATGAAGCAGGGCAGACCTCTTCAAGCAGGGCTTTTATGTAATTTTTAAATTAAGTTCAGGGAAGGGAGGACAGTCTGTGAAAGGTATTGATTTCTCGTTCATCCTGCCATATAGAGATAGAGATAATTAACTCTGGAAATATATTTCATTAGAAAAATGAAATCTGACTATTTGTGCCCCAAACTGCTTATAAGGGTCAGTTAGTTGATGTTTGAGTCTCTGATACCAAGACAAGTTTTACATTTATTTCCAAAGAGATCGAAATGACAATGGTATCCACTGAGTCAGGTCCATGAAGTAATCAAGAAAGTTTCCCAACTCTTGACTGCTCTCAAACCTTTTGGATTTGAATTTATCTTCTATTTTGCAGAGTTTTTCTGCCTGAAAACTCAGAGGCAATGAAGTGGTAAGATCAGAAAGGAATTAAATGTCTTTATCTTAATCATGAGGCAAAGCCAAGACATGTCTTACTTCATGGAAATTATATTTTAAACTGAGTTTTGAAAGATCTGACACATAATAGGGCAGTTAGATTTCACATTCTAGTCGTCTGCTAGGGTTTTGGTAAATTGGGCAGGGTTCCAAATCTATCACCATGCCACAGACCTCCTTCCTGGCACAGCCGGGCGGCCAGAGACAATGAGGTATCCCACATGCAGTTTTATCTCGGGCCTGAACTGATGGCGGTCTCCTACTTCTTATTTTTCATCTACAGCTCGCTGTGCTACGACTGGAAACTTGTTAACTCAGCAGCATCTATCATGATTGTGTTCTGTTGTACAAATACAATAGACCATTTTCCTTTTAATCAATACATAAAGTAGAGAGGCCTGTAGAAGGTAGAGGAATGGTGTTAGATTAATGAGGTCGAACTTACGGTGAAATGCAGCAAGAATATTACACTCACAGTCCATTTGAGATGGTCTCTTTGAGGAACAAAATATGTCCAAATAATTCAATGACAGTGCTCCTACACATTAATTTTTTTCCACTGAGAGAAGACACAGAAAACATTACAATCCATGAAGACCAGTGTTACTTAGAGGATAGATTTTTGAAGGCAGGGTGAATGCAATTTTAGCCTAGGGGAGTGGCAGAAAGAATGGAGGAGAGAGGAAAAATTGGAGGCTTATCTAACTAATCAGATATTGACTATACATTATTTCATTTAACCTCTCTTATAAGCAAAGGGGGTTCGAACCTTATAGGAAAAGGACTATGTAGAAAGTTTGATTAATAGGCTCAAGGGCCTGATCAAGCAGAAGGCAGCAAATGTGGTTCCAGACCCAGGTCTGTGTGACTCCAAAGCCAGTCTTTATTCTTTGCCCTTTATCCTCCCCATACAATAGCTCACACTCCTTTTTTGGGGTTGGGGGGAGAGAAAGAGGGGTTGCTTATACATTAGTGAGCTACTTATTTGTTATCATGGTCCATGGTGAGTACTTTAGTAGGAATACCCCTTGATTTCTCTTCTTAGCACCCTTTCTTTACAGTAAAATAAGATTTGAGAAAATAAGACTTGAAGGAGTGAGTTTTAAAGGAAGGACAATTGCAGAAATGTATATGTACAGAAGGCAGTGATGAAAGTAAAATGAGCTGTGTGCTAGAAGAGATACTAAATCTGGATGTGAGTATCTTAAGTAAATATGAAGAGACAATGACCCCAGTTCTGGTGCAGCTTAGAGTACATGGGCCACGCAGCTTTTCTTCTCTGTCCTGTGTACCGTCCAGAGCTGGTGACAGGTGGAGTGCAGAAAGGAAAGAACATGTCTTTGGGGATGGAAAGACTCGGGTTTGAGGCAGGACCAACACTGCCTACCTCCTTGTGTCATTCACTTAATCTTTCTGAACTTCCATTTCTCTAGCTGTTGCACAGGCATGATAATAGCTCTCTTGTGGGGTTGGTTTAAAGAATAAATGTGATATACAGTGGTACCTCGAGATACGAGTGCCCTAACATACGAGATTTTTGAGATATGAGCTATTTTTGCTTTGAATACGAGCAACAGTTGAGATACGAGTCATCACGCGGATTGGCCAGCTGCACACGACCCACCAGTTTACTGAGACTCGAGTGTCTTATAGTTTCCCACACCTCAAGGTCACGGAACAAATTAAACTCATATCTTGAGGTACCACTGTATATGCACATGTTAAGAAATAAATGTTACTTTAAAGGCCTAAAAACGGTGTTTATTGTGGTCAAGATTCTTTATTTTGTAACATTGGAGCTTTTTAGATGTCCTGAGGTGACAATATGTGATAAAAAGCAGAGCTAGTGAATTTACCAATTTGTAAATATATTTTGTTATCATTTTTAGAAAAGAGGCATCTTGGACATGGAGTTGTTGAACCATCTCAGAAATGGACAGCAGGACTTGTTCATGGGAGGGGTGTGTATGCATGTGCTCATATTCGCATTGTGGTGATAACCACTGATGTGCGTGCATCTCTTTAGACTGTGCTATAGGAATATGTTGTTAGGTACTTCAGTCAAAACTTGCCTCCTTGCTAATGTTTGAAAGTATAAATCATAATTCTCTTAGAAGCATTATACTTTGTATACTCTTGCTTTGGGTCTCATTTGTAATGGAACATTAAGAGAACACAATATTTTAATTGTAACTTTGTGAGTCTCTTTTTATGTAGAGGTCTGATCCTATTTTTGTCTTTTATGAAATTTTTGTCACCAAGTAAGGCAGGATTACATTTTCTGCCAAATTGAGTTGGTATACGGTATTCTCAGTTCTCAACATACTCATAGCTTTGGGACTTTGAAATGATAAATATTAATGATGTGTGAGAAAGCACGATGCATAACTGTACCATCTTAATTACATAAAAATGGAAGCTTAATTGTGTAGATACACAGGACTTAAAAGGACACGGCCAACTGTGAACTGCTTGCGATTATGAATGGCTTTGTTCTTTGCTTGTGTTTTTCAATTTCCTATATATGTACATGTCAGCTTTAAAAAAAATAAATGTTGCTTTAAAAGCCTACAAAAAAAAAAAAAAAGAATAAATGTGAAACTACATGTAGAAAACGTGCCTGGTGCCCAGTAGGGCACTCATTAAAAATTAGATCACTGCCGACACTGGTTTGACTCAGTGGATAGAGTGTCGGCCTGGAGACTGAAAGGCTCCAGGTTCGATTCCAGTCAAGGGCATGTACCTTGCTTGCTGGCACATCTCCAGTGTGGGGAGTACAGGAGGCAGCTGATCGATGTCTCTCTCTCATCGATGTTTCTGACTTTCTATCCCTCTCCCTTCCTCTCTGTAAAAAATCAACAAAATATATTTAAAAAAGATTAGATCACTATGTTCAATTTAAATGTTGTAATAAAGGAAATACAAATGGAGAAAAAAGGAAAAGGAAGGAGATGAAAAAAATGACGTGAAAATATGCGGCTCTTATGAATATGGCCACGCCCTTTGAGTAGTTGAAAGTATGCTCTGTTGGACATGATTGATCTGGCCCTTGGAAAGCCCATCATCTAGAATGTCATGTTGTCTGAAAAACCCATCGTTAGCTCTCTTTGACTCCAAGGCTTTTAGGAAATGCATTTCAGGAGACAAGGCTGATGAAACTGCGAGCAGGGAGATGACCCTGAACTTCACCCGAGGCACAGTTTTCTAAGAGCAGCTCTGCCCTCCACTGGGAAGCACACTGGAACCCGGAGGCTTGCTCAGCCTGCAACGCCCTTGTTTTCATTCTGAGAGGAGGCCGATCGGCAACCGTGACTCAGAAAGAGTTATTGCTCTAAGGAACCCGAGCCACGGCCTCCTTTCTGTGGTGAGACGCCATTTCTCCTGCAATCATCTCCGAAGAATGGTACATTCGAGTGCCTTTCTTTCTCCCACGCTCCGTGACATGTATGAAATCACCCCAGGAGGGTGAGCACCTTCTGTGAGGACAGGAGCCTGCTATGTGATAGAAAGAAATGAAAAGGAAGAGGAGGACATGAAATCTGGCCACTTCTGGAAACGAGGGAGGCTTTAGTCTGCACTTAGGAACGGGCATGCGGGACCGGAATGTACCGCCTGAGCACTGACTCACTCCACTTAGCGGGGACACCTGGAATTGTCACCTCAGCTATCATTCTGACTGAGGGTAATTTTCCCGGGCTGTGGTGTTCGCTCTGACTCAGCTGACATAAAACCTACCACAGTTCCTTTGCTTGGGTCATGAATTGAGAGTTGTTTGGCTGTCCTTTCAAAGAAGAGACTACGGTTGTTATCATCAAAAAGGTTGCATCTAGCGTGATCCATGTACCAAAACAAACAAATGCCCACTGTTCCCCCTTCAGGTGGAAATACTTGTTCACTGCTGCATATGGAATTCCTTGGTAGTAACACATTATATAATGGTTCTTTAGTTCCTTACCTACATGGTAAAGCGGGTTTGGAACCAGCATGAAAGCACCCCAAAATTAAATCATTTGAATTGAGACTAATAAAGTTCTCCATGCAGCAGAACATGGTCAGAAAGCTTTGTTGTGCCGACAGTCCTACATTGAAGAAAGAGATTTGTGTTGTCTCATAGCAGTGAGCATGTGTGATGATGTGGTTTTTCAGATTTCTTAAAGCTATGCTTGCATTTAAAGAGATTTAAAAACAGCTAGTTGAAAGCAAAGATGGGCATTACTTTGAAAATGAACCAGTTAAATTCAAATAATAACCAGTTTCTAAGTAGTTGTTATGCAAAATAAGAAGACTCTAAATCAGCAGTTCTCAATCTGTGGGTCGCGAACAGCTAGCAGGGTCCCCTAAGACCATCAGAAAACACAGATATTTACATTAAGATTCATAACAGTAGCAAATTACAGTTATGAAGTAGCAACGAAAATAATTTTATGGTTGGGGATCAATACAACATAAAGAACTGTATTGAAGGGTTGTGGCATTAGGAAGGTTGAGAACCACTGCGAATTGAACGATTCGCTGGGATATTCATAACCAATGTGGAGCTAAAAATTTTGAGTATTTGATCTGATAAAATTTGATTGAATTATGTATTTATAAAATTTTCCTTTTCCCCCAAGGCCTACCATAGTGGCTTCTATAGACTGGATAAATCTTTATTGAAAGACTGGAGGGATGAACAAAATGAGAGAAAATATTAATTATTTTGAAAAGAAGTCAGCTACACAAGTCTCTTGGCAAACTTATGTTAGGAAGGATAACTTCTCCTTTCTTAGGAAAAATACCATAAGGGTGGTTTTTGATAATAGAAAGGTGGTCTTGGAATTAGCCTGAAAGTAATTCTTTGCATAACAGAATCTCGGGAAATTTATTACTCATAGCAGCTCTGTTGCAGGTGGAGGGGGCAGAAAGCGGGCGTGGGAAGGGTGAAAAAGAGAGAGATGGAAATTAGAAGAGGAAACAGGATCCTTGGAAAGAGAATGACCAACAAAAAGCTTCTCCATGATGCAAATTGATTTGAAGATTTAGGGGAGCAAAGTCCAGGGTTCAAACTCACCTTTACCATCACAGTGCCAGCTTGAACTTCTTTCTGTCAGCCCACATTTAACCTAAGGGTGGCCACACTCAGGAGGAGCAGGATAGTTTATTTCTGGAGAATGGAGGAATGTTAGTTTTCTGTAAGGGGCAAAGTGGTAGGCTGATGGGGAAAATGAGAAGGTCAAGAGTTGCAGAGGAGGCCCAATAAGATTGGCTCTCAGGCTGAAACCGGTTTGGCTCAGTGGATAGAGCATCGGTCTGCGGACTGAAGGATCCCAGGTTCGATTCCGGTCAAGGGCATGTACCTTGCTTTTCGGGCACATCTCCAGTAGGGGGCGTGCAGGAGGTGGCTGATCGATGTCTCTCTCTCATCAATGTTTCTTACTCTGTATCCCTCTCGCTTTCCTCTTTGTAAGAAACCAATAAAATATATTTTTTAAAAAAAGAATGACCCTCAGAAACCATGGGAAACAGGGCATTTGAGCAGTGGAAGCTTAGAGGAAGCCAGATCTACTTTGAATCTTGGACAGACTGGTCCAGGCGTAGGAAGAAGATTCTGCGTTTTCCCCATCACAAAGTCCGACCCACCTCTGCATATTGTGCCCATCAAGTACTTGCAACCATCCCTTCCCAGGGAGGTCTAATGAAAAGTCCTCGATCAATACAGTTAATCACTGCCAAGGATCCAGCCTCTGGCAGCAAAGTATATTTTCATTTGATTTCCATTTAATTAACTAGTAGCTGATGAATATATTTTGTTATAGTTGCCTAGAAGCAGGAGTTCTAAATGTCCTGATGCTCTGATTAATTTTGCCGAAAGCACATCTTTGATTTTATTTGGATACACAATTATTGAGTAACTCCTAAATTGTAACTCTGAGAGTGTATCATTCTATGACCTATTTAAACAAGTCCTCACTTTCTTTTGGTCACTCTTTCATACAGAAAGCAGTCAAGTGTTAAAATCTATGCTTAAGGCCTATGTCTAGTTTCTAAGAAAAAGCTATCAAAAAGTATTTCAGATGGACTACTTGTTCCTGAGGTTACGGAAAAATGACAGTGATGGATATTGCGTGCATGTATGGTAGGTGTGTGCATGTGTGTGTACATGTGTTGGATCCATGAAGTTTTCCCAGTTTATTTTAAATATAAAGTATGTTTAAGATGACCAATTCTCTAGTAGTAGGAACCATGGAGCCAGGTTTCTTTCTTCTGTTTCCCCCTGTGTCTATCACAGAGTACCTTCTCAATATCTGCTAATGTAAATAAAAGCAGCAGAGTTTTCAAGATATATGAGCTCACTGGTTCTTTTTATGCCGAAAAATCTTCACAGAAGTTTGCTCATCTACCATGATAATTTGAGCCTGGTTGGTAGGCTTACAGTTCTTGAGAACTATACGTTTTAAGGAGACAATTATTTATTTGGCTACCTCTCCAGTCTCTTTACAACTGAGAGTAATACTTGAACAATGGCTTAACCAGTGGACAGCTCTCATGCCAAGAATGTAGAGAAGGCCTGTTTTTTTCTAAGAGGTTTCTTTGTCTATTTTGAGTCTAAAGTTATCTTCATCCTGATGCATCCTTACGGGAGGCTGAGGGAAGGTCAATGGGGGGGAAAAGGAGGCATATGGAGTAGGGGAAACCAAGATGGCAGCATAGGTAAACACCTAAACTGCTATCTCGCACAACAGTTTCAAAACTACAACTAAAGGACAAAACAGACATCATCCAGAACCAAAGGAAGGCTGGCTGAATGGAAACTCTGCAACTAGAAGGAAAAAGAAAAGCACACTGAGACTTAGAGGAGCTGCAGGAGGCAGAAGTACAGAGACGCACACATTGAGAGGACTGGCAACTGAGTACACAGCTGGCTTTCTCAATCGGAGGGAAACAAAAGCTCCCAATGGCTCTGAACTCCAGTTCTGGGGGAGACTCTGGGGACCCAGACTAATTCGGCAAGAAACTGAACTGTCTGGCAGCAGGATAAACTCTAGGGTGGCTTTCTCTCAGAGGTACTTGTAGCAATTACCGTGGGACACTGAGACACAGGGGCCTCTTAAGTCAGGGCTGATGGGAAACCAATGCTGTCTGCTCCGTAAAGATAAAAATTATGAAGAACAAATACATATTTATCAACAATTGAATCTAAAAATCAAGTGAATAAAAAATCTGATGAACAGAATAAACTGGTGAATAGCATAGAATCAGGGGCATTTAGAAAGGGAGTGGACTGACAATTCTTGGGGGGAAAAAGGTGTGTGAGTGTGGGAAGAGACTGGACAAAAAATGTACACCTATGCATGAGGACAGTGCGGGGTGGGTAAGGGCTGAGGTGGGGTGGGAACTGGTTGGATGGGAGTTATGGAGGAAAAAAAGAAATAATTGTAATAATCTGAACAATAAAGATTTATTAAATAAAAGATATATGTACTACTATTTGTAATACTTTAAACAATAAAAAACCCTATTGTGAACACCATTGATAAGTTTTCTTCTATCAATAAATTAGATGCTTTCTTTATAGAATTTTAAGTATTCTAGTTCTAATTAGGAATATAACATTCCATTGGGATAGAGGTCAAAGAGCTGTACTTATCTCTCAGTGGGTGAAATCTGACTTCGTTAATGAGCTTCTTCCCTTGGAATTCCATTGACCTCTTGTCTTACCACAAAATTACTAAAAAGGGGTGTGAGAGAAAGGTGTGGGGATATGTCTCAAAAAATGTGAAATCAGATGTTTAAAACTATATTTTCTACACTCTTTTAAGACAATTAGAAGCCGTGGTTGGCCAGATTGCCATATGCAAATTTCTCCAGTACACTGCCATTGTGTATGTAATGTATTCACCACAGGCCCTTGTAACTGCAGATTTTGTACTAAGTTATCCACTTTGTACATGAGAGAACAGCAAAAACAATGGAAAAGAGACTCTGTAAATGAATATTGGACGTTAATAGGAATTTCCCACTCAAATTACATTTTATTCAGTTGTTGAACATCAAACTGTGTTATTGAGTGACTCATAGGAATCCATGTGGTAACTGGAAAAGTAAGACAAAAATGTAACCTCTTATCCAGGAGGGAACCAGATATTAAGACCCTTTGTAGTTAAATCCTTTCATTTTTAATTCTTAAAATTTTAGAAGTTAGTTATATAACAGGCAGTAATGTTTTACCAAGGCGGTAATATTTTCTACTTATTTTCCCAAAAGTCTAGACAAAAGACTGAGGGGGATGTAATTACTTTTGTTGCAGATGGCAGGACTGGTTATTTTAGCTGTCTAACTGCTTGCCAGTTCACTGTTCTAATATCAGAGCTCCATTCCCTGCTCACAAATATCATCATCATGTAATGCTAAAGCAAAACAAAAGAACAACAACAAAGATCTTAGGGGAAAATTCAAGTTCCTGGGTTTTTATACTTCCAACGGAGTTGTCTGGCCTGGAAATGAATCTAGAATTTTCTTCACAATCAGATAAGAGACCCAGAGTAAAAAATAAATAGTCGGGATATTTTGAGAATTTTAAATCTTGACTAATTAATTTCTATCCCTATGGGGAGAACTATACAGAATCATGTTCTTTGTCCATCTTGCTAAAGGTTTCAGAGACAACAAAATTAAGCTTATATAGAAAATTATATACTATAAACACAAACACAACACATACTGTGTATTTGTATACATTGCATGTGTGTGTTCCTTCACTACATTTTATGCTATTCTTCTTTCTCTGGACCAAATATCCCCAGCATTTGCCATCATGAAATTGGTTTACCTTCACAGCCTTAAAAGCACCCAGGAGACCTTAACTCAGCAGAGGTCAGAGTAATTAAAACTGGGTGGTCCCAGACTCACCAGGAATCCCCCGAGCCTCCAAGAGGACAGATAACCTTACACACAGATCCTGTGAACATCTTCTCATAACCACATCTACTTTTTAAAACCATATATATTTCATTTCAACAAGATGGTAAACGCTAAGAAGTATATTCTGGTAAAGGAAATAATATACTGCATAATAAAATATTCATTTAAAGTGGGAAAGAATGAACAGTCAACCTAGCAAAACTTTCAAGACTCCTTTCCGCTATTCAATTTCTTTTTTTTAAATATGTTTTTATTGATTCAGAGAGAAAGGGGGAGAGAGAGAGAGAGAGAGAGAGAGAGAGAGAGAGAGAGAGATTGAAATATCAATGATTAGAGAAAACTATTTATTGATTGTCTCCTATATGCTCCCCGGGCATGTGCCCTTGACCAGAATCAAGCCCCAGACCCTTCAATCCACAGGCAGATGCTCTATCCATTGAACCAAACTGGCTAGGGCTCAATTTCTCTTTTACTGAAATCTTGTACATACAATTCTTCCCTTGCCTTTGTGTCTTCTGAGTCAGACACACAGCATGACTTCAAGGGCCTGTGCAGGTACTTGGAGCTTTAGTGGCACACGGTCCTGAGCACGTTCTCTGGCTCTTTGAGTCTTGGGAACACAGTTTTGCTCCAGACTGTTAGCAATTCTGCTGATGTCTGTTGCAAAGTCCTTCCACCTGTTCCCATGGGCACTGGTTTCATTGAAGTGCTGACTCTGCCGTCTCAACTCATACGTCTTTGCTCGCGCTGTCTTATTGCCAGTCTCCTCTTGTGATCATGCTTTCTTCAAAATCAAAACAGTGATAGAAAAACCAAGAGAAATGACCTCTTCCTCAAGTGAACTAGGTTCAATTTAAGCTCATTTGACTCAGTTATTCAGTTACTGTTCCCTAGATCTATATTTTTGTCTCTGGTTCCTCATCTTATTTTCACATGCCCTCAGTCATCATTTATTAGGCAGGGTTTCTGTACCATATGTTGGACTTCCTCCTTCCTCCAACCAGCCTCTGATCTGGGTTGGGTATCCTCCATTGTGCTCCCATCACTCAATGTTCTAACCATCTGATCTGTACAATAAGCAGTTGTTTTATGGCTGATCATCCCTAAAAGGCAAGCTTTTCTAAGAGCCAGAGCTATGTCTTATGTTTTGCTCTAACCCCAGTTCCAAGAACAGTTCTAGTGTACAGAAAACACTCAGCTGAACTTACTTTCTTTAAATCTGGCCTTTCCAATTACTTTTAAAACATTTAATAACATGCCATTGCTTTTTACTGACATGAACATTGCCTTAGTTTTTAAAATATATTTTTGTTTATTTTAGAGAGGAAGGGAGAGGGAGAGAGAGATAGAAACATCAATGATGAGAAAGAATCATTAACCTGCTGCCTCCTGCATGCCCCTCACTCCGGATCAAGCTTGCAACCTGGGCATGTGCCCTGACTGGGATTGGAACCCTGACCTCCAGGTTCCTAGGTGGATGCTCAACCACTGAGCTACCATGACCAAGCAGCATTGCCTTATTATTTTTTTTTAAATGAAAACTTAAAAATGGTGGTATATGAATAGCCAGCCAACCACACCAACAAAAGAATGGCCGCAGAATCACAGGCAGTGTTTTCTCTATTTATAACTGCACAACCCATCAGTTCTAAGAGTACATGGAAGAGGGGTTGGGCAGACCTCCCTCTGGGAGTGGGTATCAAAGTAAGGCTCTCAGAAAGGTGAGGGAGCAGGCCAACACTCTCTTCTCTTTCAAAGTGTCCTGGTTCTGTGGCCTTAGACAGTAGACTTTTTGAAGGGGCAGGTTTCAAAAGGTACAGGAAGCAAATTGGTAAGGAGGGAGACCGGGAAAATGCCAGGGCAGTGCCTTGCCATTTGTCATGGCAGCCAGAGGGATGCCTATTAAACAGACTCTGACATCTGGAAGAGAGAGGAGGAGTGGGCTTCTTTGTAAAGCTGGTAGATGTGATCATTCTTGGCTGGACAGCTCGCAGCTCAGGCTGCTCATTTGTCCTTGCCGGAGCCTTTTCTAAGGGGATGAAAAACGGCATCAGGAATTATGGAAGAGCCAAGACCAGTTTGGCTCAGTGGATAGAGTGTTGGCCTGAGGACTGAAAGGTCCCGGGTTCGATTCTGGTCAGGGTAATGTACCTTGCTTGCAGGCACATCTCCAGTGTGGGGCGTGCAGGAGGCAGCTGATCGATGTCTCTCTCTCATCAATGTTTCTGACTTTCTATCTCTCTCCCTTCCTCTCTGTAAAAAATCAATAAAATATATTAAAAGGAAAAAGAATTATGGAAGAACCTGACTCCTGGAACTATTCCAAATCTTCGGAAATGTTTACACTTGGTGTCTAAAAGTGATCACGTGACCCTCATTATGCCAGTGTCTACAACTCAGTGGACCTCCTCTGGTGGACCCTAAATGGATCATCCACAGTTTGTCAATATGGATGGCATGGTGTAACATGCTATGCTCATCCTTTTAATGTTATCATCAGTCATATTTTTAGCACCTACTATGTGCCAGGCTTAGTGATATATAGCTACATATCCCAATTAAAATTCATGAGAATCTTTTTTGCTAGGTACCTTTTTTCATCCATTTGACAAACATTCAGCAAGGAGCTAAGATTTGGAACCTCATTCATCTAACTCTACAATTTGTGTCCTTCCTACTTATCACCATGGACAGGCTTGTAACATTTCTCTTACCAGGCCTGATTCTAGTACGGTTCTGCTAATATGCAATCAGTCTTATCACAGTTTTTCTTCATCTCTCTCTTCCTTGTGATAGCTTGTCTGGGACATTGTTTAAATCATGTTCTCTTAGAAGCTTTTTTATTTGAGAATCATGAATTTATTGTCCAAGAAGCAAAGCAAAAAGGAAAAATACAAAGATATTTCAAAGTCAACTAGGAAAATGTTAATCTCTGGTTGAAAAAAAAGAATCACTTTTGCAGCCCTCCATAGATTACAGGTGTGTTAAATACATGTTCTATTTGCATAGCCTAGTAGTCCTGTTGATAGACAAAATATGCATTATTAATTTTAATCTAAAGATGAATAAAGTTAAGCTCCAAGATTATTTACCAAAAGTATTAGATCCATTTTTGTTTCAAAAGAATATGTATTGCATGCTTAATATCAAAGTCTCTGCTCTTATGGGAATTCCATACTAGTGAGTAGAGATAGACTTGAAGGGAAGAAACAGCAAATAAGATGGGATCAGATGGTGATGATGAAAGGGGGAAGGGGAGGAGGGATTTTGAGCTGAGATCTGAAAACTGAGAATTGTCCTGATGGGTGAACATTTTGATAATGGCGATGTGAGTAGAAGAAAGAGCAAGTTCAATGACCCTGAGGCTGGACTGGTACTGACAAGTTTGAGATCTAAAGGCATGATGGGAGTGAGGTCGTTAGGAAAGAGAGTAGTTGGGGTTGCTATGAAGACAGCAAGGCAGTACCAGATCCAAAAAAAAAAAAAAAAAAAAACTTTCAGAGGACAAAGTCTACATCTAACAGGACCATGGAAGATTTTAATCATGGGGCCAATAGAATAAGAAAAATTACATTTTTGCTTAAAAATTGCATAAATATGTGTAGCCTGGATCCAATGGGAACAAAAGCTTTTAGTCCTGTCTACTGAGCACATCTGGGAACAAAGTTTTTAGGCTCCAGCTGCTCTGGCTACTTTATATTTTTCAAACAGAAAAGGGTTCATTCTTTTTTTTTAAATATATTTTATTGATTTTTTACAGAGAGGAAGGGAGAGGGATAGAAAGTCAGAAACATGGATGAGAGAGAGACATCGGTCAGCCGCCTCCTGCACGCCCACATGGGGGATGTGCCGCAACCAAGTACATGCCCCTGACAGGAATCGAACCTGGGACCCTTCAGTCCGCAGGCCGTCACTCTATTCACTGAGCCAAACCGGTTTCAGCAAAAGGGTTCATTCTTGATCAGGACTTTGATGTAAGCCCATGCAAAATGCCTGAAATGTAGTTCCTCTCCTTCTGGGTTGGCCAATCCCAAGCAATGTACTAGGTCTCTGCTTGAATATAATTTCTGCAGGCAAGACTACTTTTTTCTAGTCTAGATGTTGCTCTGAATATATTTGAATATGTGGTTGACATCTACAATCAGTTGACTTTAAGTAAAGTGACCCTTAGTAATGTGAGTGGCCCACATGCGATCAGTTGGAAGGCTTTAAGAGAAAAACGGATTGTTTCCACGAGAGGAGAAATTTTACCTCCACATTGTAACATGGCCTTGTGCTCAGAGGTTTCCAGATTGCCCTGCAGATGTTGGTCTTGCCTGCACCCCACAAATCATGTGAGCCAGTTCTTTAAAATAAATCTCTCCGAGAGAATAAAAGAGGAAGAGGAGAGGAAAGGAGAAAAGAAGAGAAGGAAGGGAAGGAGTGGTGAAGGGAGGGGAAGAGAGAGAAGAAGAGAGCACAGGAGAAAAAGAGAGGAAGATTTCAGTGAGGAAAAGAATAATCTTAGGGGTCTGTTGTATAATGCAAACCAAAACTTTCATGTTAATTTCAATTAAACACAAAAGTCCTTGGTATTCAAGGGTCACTAAATGGCTTCAATTTGTTATAGAATTTACTGGGCAACCAAAAAATACACAGGAGTACCGGAGATATAGGAAAAACCCATGTATTTTCAGATGTTTCGCGTGTACTAGTACAGTGACTCAGGGAGATCTTTTCTCTCCAAACCCTGAGCAAACCAATAAGGAGGAAGCTCTCCCTTTATACCATTTGGTTTCTTTGTCCCCCAAATATGGATGGGAATTCCAGGCCTTTCACAGGCTTTGCAAAAAGCCCCATGTGTTGGGATGGGGGCCATGAGACCACACTTTAAAGGCCTGGCCTGGCTCCAGTGCTGATCACCCCTGGGGGGTTGTGTATTGTTCATGACTTATGACCT
The DNA here is from genome assembly GCA_004026805.1 of Lasiurus borealis. NCBI lineage: Eukaryota > Metazoa > Chordata > Mammalia > Chiroptera > Vespertilionidae > Lasiurus > Lasiurus borealis. The sequence continues at coordinate 54,652 of PVJN01009945.1, forward strand.
CTGTAAATGTTTACTTAGGCTAACAGGTCTTGCAAGAGGATTGTGGAGGAAGGGGCAGTGACTTGATTATAAGCTATCAAGAATGTACATTAAATTATTGCACAGATTCAGATTGCTGGCCGCTCAAAAATGTCTTATTTTCCCCATCAAATTCACACAAAAATGGCTTCCTTTTTCAATGGTGCTGGCTAAAAGGAATGAAAGGCTTGAGATGGGAGCCCGGTTCTATTAACTTCTTTCTTAATGCCATTTATGTGTTCTTTATTCTGACTTTCATTTGATTTTCTTGCTCCTAGTACAGAATTGTGTCGGATTTTTACATTAGACAAGGAGCATCAGCCTAAAGTGACAGGCATTGTTAGAAGGGCCTTGGAGATGAACACCTGCCCAAAGCACATTCCCCAGTCTTGCAGAAGTTAAAAGTCATCTATTAGGAGGAAAAAGTAAGCTAAAAGTTATATAGCATCGGGCCATGTCTTATCCATCATGAGAATTGATGTTATTATTCCCAAGCTGCTTTCAGAAATGGAGGACCAAGTTATTTGAACACAAAGGAAACATTTAAATTATTTAACAGGCTTTCAGTTTAACTCTGGGGTGGTCCTGGTGTTTTGACAATCCCTGAAACAGGAGCAGCCCAGGGCTGGGATTCTAGGTTTCATGCCGTAATGAATCCATGATTACATGGGCTGTCACCATCCACGGATGCTGCTGAAATGCACCTAGCCCAAAGAAGAATTAGCATAATTGATGGTTTTGTCTTTACAGTAGGGACAAGGAAAACATTGATCAAATAGCAATCTTATCAGTTTTGCTCAAGGCCTTGCTGTCCCCGCCCTCCCTCTAAATTAAAATGAAAACCATGGATAACATTGTGGAGAGCGCTACCGTGTTTGGACAGGTTCAAGCCTTGAAGGAATGAGAGGGCACATCCTCTCATGGCCAAGTGCAAGTTCCGACTTGAAAGGGCAGAGCCCTCCCAGCATAATGATGGCCAACAGCTGTAGTTATAAGCTTGAACCTATGGTTCCAACACGTGGCCTCACGTGTCTGAGTGATGTGGACTTGACAGAGTTCAGGTGCATGTAATTGAGTAGGACTGAAACCCAGGAGAATGGTATAAACATCTTGACCATGTCCTTTCTTTGCCTCATGGCATCTGGCTGTAACATAAAGACATGGCTTGTAGTCCATGGAGCTGTCGCTCCTTCTCCATCAGAAAGGCTTTTCATCAGAGAGAACAGCAGCCCACCGAGACCCAGCTTTCTTCTCTTGTCTGTCTTTCCTCAGTCACTCACTCTTTAATTTCCAGCTCTGTCTCAGAAACTGCAATCACTTTTAAAGGTGAAATTGACTGCTTATTAGCTTTTTTTTTTTTTTTTTATGAAGCCGATTCATTTCCCACTTCCCCTCATTATCTCTGCTTGGCTAGTCAGGTAAATTGGGTTGCTTCTACTATTTGTACAAGTCCAGCTTGGGTCTCATAGGAAATAAACAATATTCATCCAATACTCTGGGTGTGTCTACTTTGCATCCCCTCGGGGCCACACAGAAGAGACAAACAAATTTGCCTTCATTAACTTGCACTCAAGTGCTATTTTTAAAATCAAAAAGGAAAATGACTAGTCTTGCCTTTTTCTCTAAGTGGCTGTAGAGCCTTGGATAGGCCACAGCATTTGTCATGTTACAGAGAATCTGAATAACCAAACCATGCTCGGAGAGTTTGGAGTTACATTTATTACACGCGGGTCTAGAGGAAAATGTTTCTCAAATTCTGGGCCCCAACATACAGAAATGTTCCCTATTTGTATGTTTTTACCTTCTCTGTCTCCAAAATATGGGACGTTTCTCACCCCTTTTGCAAGTTCTTAAAGAGCCCCTATGTGCTGGGGCCTTCACACCTCAACCAAAGACCTGAACTGGTGCCAGCACTGATCATTTTGTCTGGGGAAAGCTTAATAGCCTCTCTGAAGTGGGAATAGTCTCATTTTCCTTATTATTTAAGCAAGCGAACATTTACAGAAGCCGAATAGCAAGGTTAAAATTTCAAACAGCAGTTTTTCTATAAGATGGATGCTTTAGTCTGGACCTCCGTTTACTCAGATAATTTCCATGACTCCATGGGTAGCAGGGTATGTTATCCCTAGGTCAAGTGTGATAAGAGCCAATGTAAGAGGACCACTGTTGTAGCGAACAAGTTCATGTTGCTTGGGAAAAGCTGGCCAAACACATTTATATAAATGTTTATTGAGCAGCTACTGTGTGCAAGGTACTGTGTGTGTCCTGGAGGCAATATCAAACCAGGTGGAATACACATTGTTTCTTGTGGGAAACTTGTGCTTGACAGCCATTTTGTAGTAAGCTCCAGCCACGTTAGCACTAACCTCCGGCTAGGTTTCTATTACCCCAAACCCTATCTCTTTCCCTTAAGCCAGGTGTTTTGCCTTAAGGGCTAGGCCAGGTGTTTCCCTTAAGGGCTAGGAATTTTCGCTAACTTCCTCATTCCCCCTTCTCCCTCTAAATACCTCGAACTACTCCTGAGTAAATGAGATTTGATCAGAACTTTGTCCTGTCTCCATTCCTTGTGTCTCTTGTCCCTTTCATCCCCACTCCCCCTCTAGGGTCCTCGTTGACTTAACCCATGGGGCGAGACAGTTTCTTGTCCTTAACGAGATCACATGATAGTACTGAGGATGCAAAATAGACTGGAGAGTATTTGAATCTTTTCTGTGAGAAGATAAAGTAGTTAATTATCCTCTTAGAATAGTGTGAAAAGGTTCCTATGTCAATGGCTTATTGCAAAGATCAGATATTTTAGTTCATTGAATGACAAATATTTGAGTGCCTGCCTAAGCTAAAGATGATAATTGATGCTTGATATATCCTGGTGAACCAGAAAGACATCTGCCCTCATATAGCTCAGTTTCCAGAGCAGGGAGAATGACACTAAACTATAGCTGTAATAAGGAAGTGCATTGGATGATAGGTGATGAGTTAATAAGTGATATGAGGGGAAACGAAAAGCAGATGAGGATAGAGGGAATCTGAGAAAAGGTTACACTTCAACATATGGTAGTCAGAGTAGACTTCATAGAGAAAGTTCATATGAGCAAAGGTCGCCAGCCTATATCCTGGGGAGAGCAATTCAGGGACAGAGAACAGCCCACACAACGCCAGAGGCAGCAGCCAGCCTGAGGTGTTGAAATAAGAGTAATATGGTCTGGCCTGCCAGTGTGACTGGGGGAGAGTGAGTGATGGGCAGAGCTTTAGGAAATTAAATCAGCAAGGCAACCAGAGGGAAAGACCGAATAGCATAGAACCTTTTCGCCCTGGTAGGAATTTGGGCTTTATTCTAAGGGGAAGGAGGGCATTGCAGAGTTTCCTGGAGAAGTGGCATCATCTTAAACTTGAAGTACAATGGTAAATACAGGGAGGTGCAGGTAAGCAATGGTGAAAGAGAGAATAGGATTCAGAGACTATTACAGGGATGCCGTCCAGCTGGAGCTGGATGGTAGCTTCAGAGGTGTCATGGGAAGGGTTAGGAGTCTGGACTAATTTGTACAGAAAAGTCAACATGTTTCTGAGGGCTTGAAGTGGGGTGTGAGGGAAGACATGGGTCAAGGACAGCTGTGTGGCTTTCATCCTGAATAGAAGACAATTATAAAGCAGGGAAAGCATGTAAAAGCATTGAAATTGCTTAATACAATAAGTGCTTGGTACACACTTGGTACTTGATTCAGAATGAAGGTGACTGATGTCTAGAAATTGCTCACCCCCCTGCCTTCCTCTTCACTTTTGCATTATTAGTTAAGATCCCACTTACATAGTGCCGTCTGGGTGATGTGCCCTATCTATCTCAGCCATGTCTTTCCAAGTCCTCCTCCACACCAACTCTTGATTTTACATTCAATTCCTGAAATCACCTCCAGAGAGGAAACACATGGTATGGAGATTGAGACTCCGCCCATTCACTCTGAAAGATCAGAAAATGTTTTTATGGCCAAGACCGGTTTGGCTCAGTGGATAGAGCATCGGCTTGCGGACTGAAAGGTCCCAGGTTCGATTCCGGTTGGCGGCATGTACCTTGTTTGCGGGCACATCTCCACAGTGGGGTGCGCAGGAGGTGGCTGATTAATATCTCTCTCTCATCGATGTTTCTGTCTTTCTATCTCTCTCCCTTCCTCTCTGTAAAAAATCAATAAAATATATTAAAAAAAAAGAAAATGTTTTTATGGAAGGAGCAACATTTGAGACTGGACAAAAAAGAATGGCTAGGATATGTGGCAACAATTGAGGGAATCAAATAAGCAAGGTGAATTTTCAGAGATGTGTATATACCAGTAGGTGTCCATTGGTGGCAGGCAAGCAAGAAAGCCAACTAACTCCTATCTTGAGATTTCTGTTCCACCTCCTCTGGTCCGGCTG
>PVJN01009946.1:0-59077 GCA_004026805.1 Lasiurus borealis
AAAAATAATAAAAGTCACAATGGAAATAAGCAAAATAGAAAATAGATAATAGAAAAATATAATGAAACAAAGAGCTGGTTCTTTGAAAAGATAAACAAAATTGATAAACCTCTATCTAGATTCAATAAGGAAAAAATAGAGATGACTCAAATAAAATCAAAAATGAAAAAGAAATTACAACAGACATCTCAGAAATACAAAGCATTTTACAAGAATATTATGAAAGGATATATACCACCTAGAAGGTGGATAACCTGGAAAAAACTAATAATTCTTAGACACATAAATCTTCCCAGTCTGAACCATAAAGAACTGGAAGACTAAAATACACTAATCACAGTAAAAATTGTAAACAGTAATAAAAATTTCCCCCCAAGAAAACCAACACCTAGGACTGGGAAACTTCATTGCTAAATTCTACCAATCATTCAAATAAGATGTAATAATTATCCTTTCAACCTCTTCCAAAAATAAAGAAAGAACAAATGCTTCCCAGCTCATTCTATAAGGTCAGCATTTCTCTAAATTAAAAACCAGTCAAGGAAAACAGATGCAAAAAAATGATAAGCCAATATCGATGATGAATATAGATACAAACCCCTAAAAAATACTAGCAAATAAAATATAACAATATATTGAAAAGATCACACACCATGAGTGGAATTCATTCCAGAGATGCAAGGATGGTACAACATCCATAAATCAATCAACATGAACACCACATTAACAAAATAAAATATAAGAATCATATGATATCTCAACAGTTTCAGAAAAAGCATATGACAAGACACAACATCAATTTTTGATAAAAATACTCAATAAAATGGGTATGGATAGAAAGTACTTTGATATAATAAAAGCCATAGATGACAAACCCTCAGCTAACATTATACTCAAATGGTGAACACCTGGAAGCTTTTTCTCTAATATCAAGAACAAGTCAAGGATACCCCTCCTCTCTTGCCTCTGTTACTCAACAGGGTACCAGAAGTCTTAGCCAGAGCAATTAGGCAAGAAAAATTAAAATAAAAGCCACCCAAATTGGTAAGGAAGAAATAAAATTGTTACTATTTACAATTGGTGTGATTTATATGGAGAAAAACCTATAGACTCCACAAAAAAAAAAAAAAAACTATTCGAGATAATTAATGAATGAGCAAAATTACAAGATACAAAATCAATATAAAAATTTGCCAAGTTTCTCTATGCTAACAATCAACTATCAGAAGGAGAAATAAAGAAAACAATCTCATTTATAATCAGTAAAAATAATGAAATGCCTGGGAATAAACTTAAAATAGGTGAGGGACTTACACACTGAAAATGACAAGATATTCTTGAAAGAAATTGAAAAACACACAAAGAAATGGAAAGATAATTTGTGTCCATAAATTGAAGGAATTAATACTGTTAGAATGTCCATATTATCTGAACATCTACAGATTCAATGCAATCCCTATCAAAATCCCAATGGCATTTTTCACAGAAATAAAATTTAAAAATCATCAAATCTGTTTAAAACTACAAAAGACCCCAAGTAGGCAAAGCAATCCTAAGAACAAAAATAATAAAAATACATAAAGGGAAATATCCAAACCTCTGGAAACACACTGTGTGGCTTATTCCCAAGGGTGTCATCTAATTTAATTTTTCTAGACATGAAAATCAGAATTATAAAAATGACAAATTGGAGGATATATTACATGAATTTTTATGCATTATAAATGTATCTATTTGATGGCCTCCATAGGAGTTTAAACTATAATCCAATTTTGGAAAAATTTACCTCTCAAACAGTTTTCTAGATGGAGACAATTTTGTGCCAAGTTATGTGAAAAGTTTTATTAAGTGAGATAATACATTCTAAGATAGTCAAGAACAGAAGTGGAAATTGGTGAGCTTTGGCAAGCAAAAAAAGATGCCTTTATTTGTGGGGGGAAGAACTGTGATAGACACCAAATATTATGAGGTAAGTCACCAGCTACAAATCACTGATTCCCTCAAAGAATTAAAAAAAAAAAAAGTATTCCTGGGGAGCTACATGTGCCTGGTACAGTGTCAGGCACTAGTATATATATCCAGAGATGACTTTGACAGGGCTTCTGTCCTTGAGATGTAATCTATTTAGTGAGACCAGCAAATCCAATTCAAGGATTGAAGTGCCCACAAAAGATTGGAGGTCAAATATCAACACACAATGCAAAATTCTTTTATAACCTCAAACCTTAACTTATCAGGTGTCCTGGAATGCTGCGTAAGGTGTCTGAGATCACTTCTAAGCCTATGTAAAAGCAAGCAATGGTTGATCAGTGATGTAGAATATAGGTTAAAGAATGAGATATGATGGCATGGGTAATTTTAAAACAAATAGATTTACTAAATAAATATGTTTTATTCTGCTTTGTGACCTCATTAAATGAGGTTCTACTATGAGCTAGGTATTGTGCTAATCACTAGGTATATGCTGGTAAACAAAATTTACCTACCACTGCCCTCCTGGAGATTACAGAGTAGTTTAATCTTTGTTATACTGCCTCTGAGACCTAACAGAATACAAGGACTCTAGTAAAGTTAAAAGACTAAGTGAGCTAATACATTCTAAGATAATCAAGAACAGAAGTGGACTACTTTCAATAGAGAATGGGTACAGGTATGTCAATATTTTTTGCAACTTTAGTCATGGTATGTAGATAGTAAGGGTATAAATAACTATAATAATAAATGCATAATATGCTAATTAGACCAGACATATTTCTGGACAAAGCAGGGGCTGTAAGGGAAGCCCGGGTCCCAAGTGCCAGAGGAAGTAAGGCCTACTCTTGCTCAAATTTTGTGCATCGGGCCTCTAGTTAAAAATAAATATATTAATGACAACAATTACAACATAGTCATAGTGATTCCGAGTACTTACTTTTTGGCAAGTGCTTAAAATATATTATCATTAAATCTTCACAGCACACCAATCATACCCTTTTTGGAAGCTGGGACCTAGCAAGGTTAAAGTATCAGTTCAAGGTCACACACTCCTGAATTTAACATTTCCATCTACACCCACAACTTTCTGACTCACAGCCCAGACTAAACAAGGAGACCATGCTCTTTTGACTAATATCTGAAAATATTCTGAATAAACTTAATCCAATATTTCATGTCACTACTGATGAAGAGCCCCAAAGCTATGCTCCATGGAACATTTATCCTATGAGAAGTTGTACATAAACAGGATATTCTGATTAACTATTGTGAATCACAACTTAGTAATATACCCCCTCTCTCATAGCTTAGCAATGCATATTGGCCAATTAAAGGCTCCAAGAAATTCCACAATAAAACATTTCAATACTGACCAACATTTCTAAGAACTCCTAGTTCATATAATATAGAGACACTTAACAAAACACTGATTCTAATAAAGACAACCTGCAGATATTATAAATACCAGGAGATTTTACTTTTGTCATCAGGGTAGCTAAAGAAAAATAATGCTCCCTCTATTTTTCTCTATGGGCTATCTTCAGGAGATATAGACTTTGACATATTATAACAAGTATGTTTGCATATATTTGAACATCTTTAAAATAGAATATTAAGTCCCAGTAAATTTGAAAATGTTAAAAATGTAAATAATCTAAATGTACAATAATAAGTTTTTTATTTATCCATCAGATGGGATTTTTTTAGCCATTAAAACAATGCTTATAAAGAAATTAAAAAAGGCTTTCAATACTATTCTAAGTGACAAAACAGAAAAATATTTTATATAGCCCCATTTCAATTAAATAAAATTTACACAGAAATAGGAATGAAATAAACTGAAATATTAACTGCTTTTCTTTGGTTGATGGAATATGGAAAATGTATATATTCATCTGTATATTTTCTAAATAAGTGAATAAAAAACAAAACATCAATTCTATAAGAGCCAAAGTTTTGTTGACCAGACTAGCTCCTATCTATTTTCCAGGTCTGACCTTAGATATGATTTCCTCTGGGGACATCCTGGGACCCCATAACTCTAGTAGATGCCCTTCTTTTTTAAAATATTTTTTATTTATTTCAGAGAGGGAGAGATAGAAACTTAAATGGTGAGAATCATTGATCAGCTGCCTCTTGCACTCTCCTTACTCAAGATCAAGCCAGCCACTCGGGCATATGCCCTGACTAAGAATTGAACCTTTACTTCCTGGTTCATAGTTCAATGCTAGTTGAGCTAGTAGATTCCCTTCTTGAGATTGTTCATTGAAAGCTGTACTCTCCTATTGTGGCACTTATAACCTGGCATTCCATTTTCCCATTCCTTTGTTTATATAGCTCCTACTACCAACCCTCTCCAGTTATTGAATAAACTTTTATTCCATGCCTATCCTGTTCCTATCACTGTGGTAGGCACTAAGATTATAGTGATGAACAGGATAGGCATCAAATAAAAGTTTATTGAATAATTGGAAGTTTAGGTGTTTTCTCATTTCCTGATGTGCTGCATAAAGTATGACAAAGATAATGTAACATCATTCTGAAACAACAATAACCCCCCCCCCTTAAATAACATGTTTTGTTAGGGCAGCTGATTCTTTTATATATTTTATTGATTTTTTATAGATAGGAAGGGAGAGGGATAGAGAGCTAGAAACATCAATGAGAGGGAGACATCGATCAGCTGCCTCTTGTACACCCTTCATTAGGATGTGCCCACAACCAAGGTACATGCCCCTGACCGGAATTGAACCCAGGACCTTTCAGTCCACAGACTGACACTTTATCCACTGAGCCAAACCTGTTTTGGCAGGGCTGCTGATTTTTTTTATTTGATAACTTCTAAATAATTTAAGTTTCCTATGAAATGCTATTTCCTCTATATCCAGTGTAAAAGACAACAGGGACCCTTACATTAGTTATATGATTTTATCAGCATGACTATCTAAGTAATATAAGGTTACATATGTCCTTATTTGAGGCCCTCAATTTGCTTTACATTCTATCTAGTGAAAGAGAAACATGCAAATTGAATATGCCTCAGCTATGAGTACCAGCCACTCCCACTAACCAATCGGGAGTGAGTATGCAAATTAACCCAACCAAGATGGTGGCAGCCATGGAACTCAAGGGAGCAGTAGGCTCAAGGCTATAATAAATCCCAGATACTTGCTTCCAATCCCAGATACCTGCTTCCAGCCAGTCCTGGACTCTGCTCAAGGCTACAAAATTTCAAATATAAAAGATAAATAAATCTCAACAAAAATGGCAGTGCCCACAGTGCTAGAGCGAGCAGGAGGTGTGGGTTGTCCCTAGTAATGGAGGAAGCCAAGCTTCCCTCCTGCTCTGGCTGGCCCTGGCCTCTGCTCAAGGCTACAAATTTTCAATTATAGAAGATAAATAAATCTCAGATACCTGCTTACAGCTTCGTCCTGGCCTCTGCTCAAGGAGGCACTGAAAAAACAAAAAAAGGAGGGGCTGGGAGTTTGGGTGTCCAGGGGCTGTGGCCAGCCTGCAAACAGCCATTAACCCCTCACCTAGCCTGGCAAGGACCCCACCCCACCCTGAAGGGGCTATGGTGAGACTCTAAATAGCGCTCAGCCCCTCACCCAGGCTGGCCATACCCCCAGGGGATGAGGGTCCCCGCTGGGGGCGTTGGCCAGCCTGCAAACAGCCATCAGTCCCTCACCCAGGCTTGCCAGGTACTCCAGTGAGACCTCCAATCTGATCCGGGACACCTTTCAGGGCAAATCAGCTGGCCCCCACCCATGCACCAGGCCTCTATCTATATTAATAAAAGAGTAATATGCTTATTAGACTGGGAGATCTTCCAGGAGACATTCTGGATGTTCTTCTGGGACAAATCCATGGTGGTGGGGCCAAGGTAGAGGTGGTCAGAGGCTAAGGGAGGAGAGCAATTGTGGGTGATCGAGCCAGGATGGGATGGCAGTTGTGGGTGATCAGGCTGGTGTGGGGGGAGGGCTGTTGGGGGTAAGTAGACCAGCAGGAGGGCCAGTTGGGGGCAAGAAGGCCTTCAGTGAGAGTCAGTTAGAGGTGATCAGAACAGTGTGGGAGGGAGGTAGTTTGGAGTGAGCAGGCAAGCAACCAGGCAGTTGGGGGTGAGCAGACCACTGGGAAGGAAGGGTGGGGTGAGCAGGCCAATGGAGGAGTGGGGCAGTTGCTAGGGAGGCAGTTAGGTGAGCACATTGGCACGGGGGTATTTGGGGGTGACCAGGATGGCCAGGGGGACATTTGGGACAAGCATGTTGGCAGGGGTGGGGCAGTTTGGGAAAGCAGGCTGGCAGGCAGAGTATTTAAGGGAAATCAGGCAGACAGGCAGGCAGGTGAGCAGTTAGGAGTCAGCAGTCCAGATTGCGAAGGAATGCCCAACTGCAGGTTTAGGCCTGATCCCTGTTAACTGGCAGTAGGACATCCTTCCAGGGGCCCCAGATTGGAGAGGGTGCAGGCTAGGCTGAGAAACACACCCCCACAGCATAAATTTTGTGCACCAGGCCACTAGTCCTATCTAATAAAAAGGTGATATGCAAATTAAACATCACTCCATCACAAAGATGGCAGAGCCCATAGCAGCCAGGGCACTGGACGCTGTTGGCATCACCCTGGCCTACTGCATGCCTCAGCCCATGGAGGGAGAGATGCTGGCTGGAGCATGCAGGATGCTGACATTGTTGCAAACCAAAATGAGGAACCCTCCTAAATGTACACAATTTTGGTGCACCAGCCTCTAATTAGAATATCACCCTCTAAATTTTTGAATCCAAAACAGTGACTTGTTTTAACATCAAACTCCTACTTAGGTCCCAAACAACAATTTTAACAATGAAGTCTGTTTTTAATTTAAGAAGTAACATTCTATTTGATTATCTTCAAAATTTAATGATATGATGTATTTGTATAAATATATGCACATATAATAACAGCAATAGTAAGATTACTTAACATTTATTGAATGTTATGTTGACTATATTTACTATGGACTAAAATAATGCTAAGTACAATATATATATACTAGAGTTCTGTTGCTTGCTTGCTTCTCCACAGCTTCGCTCTTTTCTGCAGTGCTTGGCTTCCTTCTGCATTGTCTTCAGACTTTGCTTTGCACCTGGATATGCAAATCAACCACCATCTTGATTGGGTTGATTTGCATACTGACTCCTGAATGGTTGGTGGGCATGGCAGGTGGGCATGTGGAGGTACAGTCAACGTGCTTGTTTCTCTTTTATTAGATAGGATTAGAGGCCTGGTGCATGAAATTTGTGCGGGAGTGTGGGGGGCCCTTAGCACAACCTGCTCCCATTCCAATCAAGGAGCCCTCAGGGGATGTCCTACTGATGACTTAGGCCCACTCCCCGTGGTTCTATGCTCTCTGCAGGGCTTGCATACTCCACACTGCAGTGACGGGCAAGGAGGCCATGCAGGGTGCTGCCTGCAGGCCGTTGCCTGCTCACAGGTTCCCATGACTATGGGCAAGCAGGCCCTGCTCTCTGCCATCAAGCTGTATGGCCCGGATGTGCCTAGGGGTGGGTCTGGTTGTGCTGCCCACCCTGGAGTTGCCATTCTGGCCCTGCCTTTCTCTCTGGCCTTTGAAGCAGTTTCAGTGGCTGCTGACCAGGCCCTCCCCCAGCACAGGCGAGTGGAGGCTCCTGCCGCCCCACCCCCAACATTGTGTGTGCAACCTCCTCCTGTCCAGTTGACCCTTTACAGTTTCCTAGTAATTAGCATATTTCTCTATTATATATAGAGAGAGACTAGAGGACTGGTGCATCAAATGTGTACACAGAGGGTAGGGGGTGCACCCTCTCCAATATGGGACCCCTCAAGATAGGATCAGGACTAAATGTGTGGTCGAATATCCCTCTCACAATCCAGAATTGCTGGCTCCCAATTGCTCGCCTGCCTGCGTTCCTGATTGCCCCTAACTGCTTCTGCGGGCCAGCCTGATCACCCCCTAGCTTCCCTCCCCTGCAGGCCTGTTCACCCCTAACTGCTCTACCCTGCAGGCCTGATCCCCCATCTGCTCTCCCCTGCATGCCTGGGTCTACCCTAACAGCCCTTCCCTGCAGTCCCAGTCTCCCCCAACTTCCTTCCTCTGCCAGCCTGGTCATCCTTAATTGCTCTCCCCTGCAGGCTTGATTACCCTCAATTGCCCTCCCTTGCAAGCCAACTTCCCTCCCATGCTGGCCTGATCACCCACACCTACCCTCCCTTGCAGGCCATCTTGTGGTGGCCATCTTGTGTCCACATGGGGACAGCCATTTTGTAGTGTTAACCTTTTATTAGATAGGATAGAGGCCCGGTGCATAGGTGGAGGCCAGCTGGTTTGCCCTGAAGGATGTCCCAGATCAGGGTAGGAGTTCCCTTGGGGCATGGGGCAGCCTCAGAAAGGGGTCTTTGTAGTTTTCAGGGCAGCCACACCCTCTAGCAACCCAAGAAGAGGCCCTGGTATGTGGGATTTATTTATCTTCTATAAATGAAACTTTGTAGCCTGAAATGGAGCCAAGTCTCCTTCTCTCTCTGTGGCCATAGCCATTTTTGTTGGATTTATTTAACATCTATAATTAAAACTTTATAGCCTTAAAAAAAAAATTATTGTCTTAAGTGGACAGACCAGGGCTGGGAAAAGCTTGACTTCCTCCATCATTGGGGGGCAACCCTAGCCTCTTGCTCTTTGCAGCTCTGTGGTTACTGCCATTTTTGTTAGAATTTTTTATGTTCTATAATTAAAACTTTGTTGCCTTGAGTGGAGGCCTGGGCCAGCCAGGTTGTGTGGAAAGCTTGGCTTCCTCTATCGCCAGGGAACCCCAAGCCTCCCTCCTGCTCTCTGTGCCACAGCCATCTGGGTTGGGGTTAATTTGCACACTTGCTCCTGATTGCTTGGTGGGCATGGCTTGTGGTGCAACAGAGGTGCAGTCAATTTGCATATTGCTGTTTTATTAGATAGGATAGTATATTATTTAATCCTTATTTTATAAGATAGATAATATGATTTTACTTTTGGATGATGAAGAAATTGAAACAACCACCTTGAAATTACAATACCTGTCAGAGTCAGGACAATGAACCCCAGAGTACAAATTATTAATCAGTGTCATTTCTTCTACAAATATTTATTGAGTGATTATTTTAATCAAGATATTATTCTGTGTTGTGGGACTATACTATGAAATAATAGGAGGAATCTGGGCTGATAAGTTTTATATTTTAATCAAGATGCACGATAGACAGAAATTTAAAAACATGTATGCATGTGGCAAAGATGGCTGCAAGTCCACCAACACACATTTTCTCTTTCAGAGAATATATTTGTTACTGGGCAGCAATTGTTAATCCAGGATTAAATTTATCGGCTCCCCTTACATATAAATGTGGCCATGTAACTACTTCCTGGCAACAAAATGGTAAAGAGATCTGTGTCTCTTTTAAGCAAGGGCTTTAAGAAAATAACTGTAGCTGAGACTGGTTTGGCTCAGTGGATAGAGTGTCGGCCTGTGGACTGAAAGGTCCTGGGTTCGATTCTGGTCAGGGGCATGTACCTTGCTTGAGGGCACATCTCCAGTGTGGGGTGTGCAGGAGGTGGCTGATCGATGTCTCTCTCTCATCAATGTTTCTGACTTTCTAACCCTCTCCCTTCCTCTCTGTGAAAAATCAATAAAATATATTTAAAAAAAGAAGAAGAATATAACTGTAGGATATAATTCCCTCTTATCTTTGCCTGTCTGTGACCCAAATGGAGGTGATAATAATAATAAAGGCCCCAAAGAATGGAGAAACCTCAATATAGAAGATGCCCGAGTCCCCAAATCACTAGTTGAAGGAAAGACACCTGCTAGCCAGGAAGCCCTGCCCTGACTGCTGTGGAAGTGGTAAGCAATCATTTACAGGTGAAGCCATTATACAAGAATCTACAGTAACAAAAGAAGTATGCAAATATTCGATACCTCTGCAACATCCACCAGCCAATCAGAAGTGAGTATGCAAATTAATCCAACAAAGATGGCAGATTAATTTTCATACATAGGCATGGAGCAGCCAAGCAGGGCAGAATGTCTGCTATAAGGGAGAAGTTAGGGGGCAGAGGGAGCTATAGGAGAGGCTCTCCAGCTGCAGCTAAGACTGAAGGCTCCAGCCAGAGTGAAGGCCTGCGTCCTGGGTGCCAGAGGAAAACCAGTGTCAGTTGTCAGGGAAAGGAAGGCCTATTCTTGCACAAATCTTCATACAATGGACCTCTATTCAATAAACAATAACACAAGAATAAATTCTGTGTTTTGAGTACTCGCAACTGTAAGCCTACTTTTGCTGCACCTTATATATTGTGAGGTCTGTTTATATCTATCCCAAGCAATATAGAACACAGTTCCATGATTTGGGTGCTGCTATGAAAATAAACTGAATACATGGCCAAGCAGTGAATGGCCTGGAACAGATATCACAGGCTAGAAACATGAAGACCTGCATTATGCAGTTACAAATATCTGAGAACACTCTATCCTATAACAACTGGGAAGGCTGAGGAAGTCCCTGCCTAGCCTATTGCTCACTTTTTTGGGTATTAGTTTGTGTCAGGTTATAGATACTGCTTTTTTCAACATATTATTAAAAACTCATAAGCTCAGGGGAACATTGACTGCTTAGCAAACAGAAATTAAGAGACCTGTTGAAATGATAAATTACCATAAATATCAGGAGATAAGAATAAAAAATGAGGACAAGTACTTATTGGAATTGTAATTTAAACATATAGACTCAGTTGGAAACAAAACTAAGATTATATGTGTTGCTCTCCAGCTCATACATACTGTTTCAGGTGACACCATAGGCGTAGGGTGAGAGTCATGGGTTTCAGGAAACAAAAATATAGTAGTATCAATGTCATTTCTTTTAACATTGTTTTATTGTAATGCAGAAACTTCACTCTAATTTATATCAATGAGGCTAGGGTAAAATTGCTTTCCTTCCATGTTGTTTTACTTAATTTATTAGAACCTATTAGTAATGTTAACTGATGACATGCAGTACAGAAGAGCACTGTGGACACATAACATTGATTGGAAGCAAATAGATCAAAATGCTAATAAGTTTTGAGGGTAATTTGTTGCCAAAAAACCATGAGTCTGGCCTTTAATAAGCTTTGCCCTCTTAAATCTTTTGGTCTCCCAAAGTTACATGAGTAGAAAGCAAGTTGCAAAGTAAACAAACAACAACAACAAAAATGAATGCACAGTCTGTAAGGAAGTTACATTCCCAAACCTCACTGCAGATGTGGCCATAGAGGAACTGAAAACGAAAGAGCCTCTTAGAAAACAAAGGAAAAAAACACACACAAAGAGTAATAAATATGGGAGTTCTCCACAAGCAATCTAGAGTCTAGGAAAATTCCTTTACTGGAAAAACAGATTCATAGTCTCTATCTCAAACATCCCATCACTGGTTTGAACTATTGACTTGATGTATTTTCCAATTTCATATTCAAATTCTCATTCAAATACCCTTTTTTTGGGGGGGTGGGAATGCATAATTTGTCCCTGATGCACCATTTTATTTAGGGGTAGGTGAATGACAGCTCATCTTTCAATTCAGTAATGGGAATGTGAGGGATGACTTCAGGACCTGATGAAAAGAACTGGGAATTACTCAGAGATTCGAGAACTTGAGGTGAGCACAGTATCTGAAGTGGCACTGTAGACTGTCTAAATTGAAGGGGAATTGAGTGTCTAAAGAAGCAGCTGTGGCAGAAAGTCTAATTTCCAACAAAATCTGTTTCTAGAACTTGAGGTGAGCACAGTAACTGAAGTGGCACTGTGGACTGTCTAAATTGAAGGGGAAATGAGTGTCTAAAGGAGCAGCTTTGGCAGAAAGTCTAATTTCCAACAAAATCTGTTTCTCTCCTTCCACGGAATATTATTATTGGTGATTAGCATATTGATGATGATGAACTCTATTGCCCCTTACCTCTACTTCCTTACAGGTAGGTAAGGCCATGTGACTAGTTATCATCAAAAGAATTTGAACATAAGTAGTATGTGCCAATTCTAGTCCAAAGATTTTAAGAGGTGAGCATGCTTTACACACATGCATTTTCCCCTTTTGTGGACATCAGACTCTACAGAATAGCAGAGCCACAAGATGAAAGGCACCTGAGATTCTGAATCCACACATGGAGGAGAGTCGTCTACAAACAGGAACACTTACCTTGGACTATTTCATGAACAATAAATAAATTTCTGTAATGGTAGAATCATGATATAATTTGAGGATCCATTTATTACCACCCCTTGCCTACCCTAAATAATCTGCATTCACATGTGAGATTGTAAATAGGGAAGTTCTAGAAGAAAATAAAGCAGGGTGATGGATTCCTGTGAGTTGGGGTGACTAATTATGATAGGAATCAGGTCTTTCTCGAGAAGTTAAATTTTAGTTGGGAAGAGTGGAGTCTGGAAAAATCTGTGGGACAAACATTTGAGACAAAAATTAAAACTCTTAAATTATAAACCAATTTTATGCTTTTATGAAAGAGCAAATGGCCTGTGTGGAAGAAGCATAGAGAGAAAAAGGAGAGAGGCAGAGTTGCTGGTTTGTGAGTCTTACTGGCTTGGTGAGAAGACTGAATGGATTTTAAGTTTAACAGGAAACTCCTGAGAAGCTTTAAGCAGTTCGTATTTCTGGCTGCATGGAGAATGACTGAAGTAGGCAAGATGGAAGAATGAGATCAGGCAGTAGGTTACTATGGACTCTAAGCATGGGATGGTGGCTGAAAGGTAGTGATATTGGTGATGAGAGATGGACAGATTGGAGTATATCTTGGAACTAGAGCTAAAAGGACTCACCTATGAATGCTGTGGATGAAAAAAAAAAGAAAAATCCATAATACTTACATGTCTGGCCTCAAAACTTTAGTAGAGAGTAGTGTTATTTGTTGAAAGATAGAAAATTTGAGGAACATTAAGTTGACTAAGTGTGGGAGGACTAAAGAGAGAAAGAGAGAGGGGGGAGAACTTTTAGCAGAATACCTAACCAGGTTATATATTAAATATCAACTTCTAATACAGGTATACTAACACATGTTTCTTGCTTTCAGGTTACCTCTATTATGAGAGAGGAGTGCTTAATTTTGGAGATTTTAGAGGGACACATAAATATATCACATACCCCTTCTCCTAAGTTTAAAATTTACTAAGAGAAAAGTGTAAAAATTTACTGCAAAAAGATGTAAATCACTTTTCTAGATGATGATGTGTATTAAAGAATATAAATATACAGATGGTATGTCAAGGAATTGTATACTTGAAACCTATATGATTTTATTAATCAGTGTTAGATCAACAAATTTAATTTTTTAAATAATATAAATTTAGACCCTCAACTTTGTAGATTTGCAAATACTAAGTCCTGAATAGACACTTCTCCAAAGAGGATGTACAGATGGCCAATGGACATACGAAAAAATGTCACCAGTCACCAGAGAGATGCAGAATGGCTATTATCAATGAGTCAACAAATGATAGTGCTGGCAAGGATGTGGAGAAAAGGGAACCCTGGTGTACTGTTGGTGAGCATGCAGACTGGTGCAGCCACTGTGGAAAACGGTGTGGAATTTCCTCAAAAATTAAAAATGGACTGTCTATGACTCAGTGAAACCACTTCTGGGAATATAGCCTAAGAATCCCCAAACACCAATTCAAAAGAACAAATGCATCCCAATATTCATAGCAGTGTCATTTACAATAGCCATGATCTGGAAATAGCCCTAGTAGAGGAATGGATAAAAAATCTGTGGGACATTTACACAATGGAATATGTGGACATAAAAGAAGGAAATCTGAACGTAATGAACAAAATAAACTGATGTACAAAATAGAAACAGAGACATGGGTACATGGAACAGACTAACAGCAGCTGTCAGAGGGTGGCAGTGGAGACTAAATGAAAGAAGGTGAAGGGATTAGCCAAAGAAAATATATTAATAGCCCATGGACATAGACAATAATGTGGTGATGGCCAGAAGAAAGGGGGAGGAGCACAAAGTGGGGGAGGAGGATGAAGGTATCTGTAATAGTGTCAACAAGTAAAATTAAATTAAAAAAGGGAAAAGGAAAACAAATGTTAAGTCCCACTCCTCCCTAAAACAGGAAGCTCTAAACAAAAGCATGCCCACACTGTAGCAAGGTCTTTAAAGACCTTGTGGAGAGCATAGGCCAGCTCATGATTGCTAAGAAATGGGCCTACAAGGGCTAGACATGGGACACATATCTAGATCCCTCTCTCAAATCCCATTCAGTTCAGTCTGCTCCAGTCTCCTGAAGAGAGTGAAGCAATGGATCAAGAGTCCAGGAATGTGCCGAGACCGGTTTGGCTCAGTGGACAGAGTGTAGGCTTGTGACTGAAAGATCCTAGGTTCGATTCCAGTTGGGGGCATGTACCTTGCTTGCGGGCACATCCCCACAGACGGGCGTGCAGGAGGCAGCTGATTGATGTCTCTCTCTCTCATCGATGTTTCTGACTTTCTATCTCTCTCCCTTCCTCTCTGTAAAAAATATATAAAAATATGTTTAAAAAAAAAAAGAGTCCAGGAATGTTACCTGACATAGAAATATAAAGGAGAAGGAGTTTGTCTCTTAAAATAAATGACTAAGTGAATGTTAGAGGCATCTCTGCAGGACACAGTGAAGACAAATGAGGGGCTTTTCAATGGACTGTTGTCATTTCAAAGATGAGTGAACATTTTGTCAGTGGCCTTTACCTTTGCACTTTCAAATCCAGCTCTAGGAAGCCAGGAATGGATTGAAGCAAAATTGAAGTTTTACCAGATTTCAGATAGTAAAAGAAGGGGAAAAAAATAGAGGAAAAAAATGCCTTGTCCATTAGTTGGATTTAAAGTGAAATTCAGTTTTCCTATTTTCCAATCTCACATTGTATGGGTGGCTCATGCCCAGAGGGAAAACTTATCACATTTCCTGCTGCAGCAAACCATCAGCTCACAATCCATCACTGGCATCACGTCTGCTGACTCCTGATGATTTACTGACAGAACTGATGGCTCCATCTGAGCACGCAGGTCCTGGGGCCTGACATCTTATTCTGTTTTGACTAACTATCTTCCCTGAGGGATTAAATAATAAAACTACTTCAAAAGAGTCCGCACGAAGAAAAAAATATATATATGTGGCACAAAATGCTAAAAATATATTGGCCACCATGCTAGCTCAAAGTTCCTTATTTCCCTTTAATTTTAGGTTTAGTTCATGGATTTAAAAATATTGCTCTCAGGTCCTTTCTCTTGCTTCCAGGGCTCTGCCCTGCACCAGAACTACATTTTCCAGATTCCTTTCCTTTTGGGGGTCCATCCACTGCAAGGCCCTGGCACAGATCTGATGGGATGAAGGCAGGGGAAACCCTGGCAGCCACTGCATTCCCTCTAGTTTCTGGATTATCTAAAGCCATTTCCCTCACAGTCCCAGAACTTGCCTGGCAGCCACCCTGCTCCCTCCTGCCCCACCCCCATGGCACTAGCTCCCACCAGAAGAACTCTGAGAACACCCTCCTCCCATCCACTGTCCCTCCAAACCTGGAGGTAGCAGCATTTTGCAGAGGTTGCTCATTTCTGAGAGGTTCACCCTCCCCTGTTTAATTTCTCTGCTCTTCCACCCTGTTAAATTCCTTCTATTGACTATAGCGTATCTGACAGAGCTAAACTGCATGGGCTTTTCTGTTGTCTGTATGCTTAAATTAAATTCATTATACCAGGAAAAGGCAAACTATAGCCCTTGGGCTCACTGCCTGTTACTGTAAATAAAGTTTTATTGGAACACAGTCATGTTCAATCATTTAAGTATTAGCTATAATTGGTTTTATGCTACAACAGCAGAGTTATACAGTTGCAAACTTGAAAAGGGAACCTTTATGGCCCACAAATGCTAAAATATTTACTAGCTGGTCTTTCACAGAATATGTTCACTGACTCCTGCAATTAATAAAAAGGCCCTATTCCAGAAGTTCAGCTGTATCTGTGATCATTACGGACTAGACCAGCTTGTCAAACAGAAGCAAAGTGACCACCAGATCATTTCAAATTTTCTAGTAGCCACATTTGAAAAAAGAACAGGTCAAAATTAATTTTTAAAATACATTTTATACATATCAATGATTCCTATAATCATTTCAACATGTTACTGATATTAAAAAAAAAAAAACAATGGTTGAAATATTTTACATTTTTAGTACTAAATCTTCAAAATCCAGGGTGTACTTTATACCTAAGCACATTATATTTTGGATACTAACTCTTCATTACAAATACTTGATTTCTATGCAAATTTCATAAAATTTACAGTTGAAAATGTACTGTCACACTACATACCTCATTGAAAATGTACAGTCACATTATACACTGTATACCTACAATACTACATATCTAGTAAGAAAAGACAAAAAAAAATAGGAACTATACTAAATGCTGGCAAAGACTCAGAGAAATGGGCTCACTCATATTCTGGTAGAAATACAACATGCCACAGCCACTGTGCAAACAATTGGCCAGTTTCTTATAAAACTAAACATGTAACTAACATAGGACTTTCACTCTTGGGCACTTATCCCAGTTAAATAAAAACTTACATTGACACAAACCTGTACACAAATGTTTATTGTAGCTTTACTCATAATAGCCCCAAACTGGAAAAACTATGTATGTCCTTCAACTGATCAATGGTTACAAAAACTGGAACATTCATGCCATAGAACATGACAAACTCAAAGGCTAACTGGGCCAAATAAATGAGGCATGCAGCCTGTGGGCTGTGAGTTTGACATGCTTGTCATAGAACATTACTTAGAAGTATAAAGAAATAATCCTGCCCTGGAGGTGTGGCTCATTTGGCTAGGCATAGTCCCATGCATGGAGAGGTTGCTGCTTCTATTCCTTGTCAGAGCACATGCCTAGGTTGTGGGCTCAATCCCCAGTGGGGGATGAACAGGAGGCAGTGGATTGCTGTTTCTCTCTCTCTCTCTCTATCTCTCTCTATCTCTCTCTCTCTCTCTCTCTCTCTCTCTCTCTCTCTCTCTCTCTCTCTCAATAAAAACATAATTTTTTATAAAAGAAACCTGCAACCTGCAATCATATGGATAAATTTTAAATAAATTAAGTGAAGGAGCCCAGAATCAAAAAGATGTTTACTATATGATTCCATCTATATAGCATTCTTGGAATGACAAAATTATAGAAAAGGAGAACAGATTAGTGACTGCCAGAGTCAGAGATGAGGGAATGTGAATGATGTGGTGTGACTATAAACATATAAAAGGACACCATGAGAGATCCTTGTGGTGATGAAAATGATCTAAATCTTTCAATGTCAGTATCCCAGTTGTGATCTTATCATTTTATAAAATGTTATCATTGGAGAAATTGGATAAAGGATACACGGGGTTTCTGTCCTATTTCTTACAACTGCATTTAAATTTGCAAAAGGAAAAAGTAAAAGCAAATGCATATAACCAATTTTTTTCCAACAACTGAAAGTTTTCTAATAACTGAAGAAAATGTCTTTAATTTTTAAAAATAATAAAACTTCAAAATATTAAAAATGTAATCCTTGGTAGCCCTGGACACAGTTCAAATATTCAATAGTCACATGCAGCGAGAGGCTGAAGCATTCACAGTGATTCTGGACTCTCTTTTTGGGCTAAAATGTCTAAACTACTGCCACATTTGAGCATTTAGATAGGCAAATGGACACCCAATACTCCCAGAAAGCATACTTTATGCAGAGAAACCCACATTTTTAGTCTAAAACTCTGCAATTCCAAAAAAAAAAAAAAAAAAAAGGAAATAAAACCTTCATGGTATTAAAAATTAACCAATTGTGACAAACTACTTATAGATAAGCACTGTTCTTTATAGATAGTTCCTCAGTCAGCTAACAAGATGTTGTCTCCCAGATAAGATATATATTTCCTCCTTAAACTCCCTTATTTAAAAAGAATGAATAAAATAAATAAGAAAATGTTGTTTTAGATTACAGCTTTTCCCACCGACTGTATATCTTCATGAACAATGGCATTTAGTATGAGTGGCGATGGCAATATTAACAACAGAGAAGCTAGTACTCTACTCTGAAGGCTCCCCTCTTTGACGAGCTGACAAGTGAAACCAGAAGATATAATGAAATTGTTGCTCTTCCAGGCACTGGTTGCCTGCCATGCAGAGGGGCCATGGGGGCAGGTGGGACCTATTAAATGAGCACTGGAGAGAAGTGTGCAGGGTTTGACAGTTCTGCTCTTCTTGGAGACTGTTGTGATTAAATTCTCCTTGAAATAACAGTTAGGGGTAGAGGTGAGTGTGGTTGGCACAGCTTAATATTCAGTGCCAGTTACATATGATTTTGATGGGTGGTAACTTGTGCAAAGTAGCTGTTTTTGAATGGACAGCAATTGGATCAGATTGAGAGAAACTCAGCAGGAACAATTTTCTAAAGGGATTGCTGTCGTTTAGCAGTTCTGGAAAGAAGTCAAGGCCAGCCGCTCAGCCTAGCACTCAAGGACCTCCACCATCTGGAGCCTTGTGCCTGCTGGCTTCATGTGCCTCCATCTTTCACTCACACATTTTTCTGCTTCCTTCAGAAAAATGACTAAGTTATATCTTTGCCTGCATGACACTTGTCTTATCTCCTTTAATTAGGGTCTTAGTCCTCTTTTAAAGTCCAGGTAAAACCTCATCTCCTGGGAATGATGTAGGTGTGACTATAAACATATAAAAGGACACCATAAGGAAATCCAACCCAGTCATACATGATCTTGACTTCTATAGGATTCCCAGAGCTAGTAATAACATCTGCCTTTCATTGGGCAACTGTATGCTCTCAGATCATGTTCCCAACTTAATCCTCACAAGCCTATTAGACATGAATTATTGCCTCCATTTTACAGACAAGTAAAGATGGGAGATATTAAGTTTCTAGCCTAAGCTCACATAGTGGATACCAATCAGAACCATAATTCAAACTAAATATTTTTTTTTTCTGTCTCTAAGATCTGTGCTGTTATCCTTGTACTATTTATTCCATTAACTCGGGACACAGTCATTTAATCAGAGCACATTGATGGAGCTTCCAAGAGATGCTGGGCACTGAGCTAAACTCTAAGGACATAATACAAATTTAAAACACACAATACAATCATATAAGTGCACTTGGTAATACATGTACAAAGAATTATAGTTACCACAGAAATATGGCACTTATGGTGGGTTTGCATGATGTATGAAAGTTTACCAAGTGGAAAAAGCCTGGTCAAAAGCACGACCTGGGATGGGAGATGCAGGGGGATATAGTGGAAATGCATGTGCAAAGGCAAATAATTGTAAGTCCACATTGATGAAAATAATTCAGGAGCATGCTAGAAACCTAGTCCAGACAGCTTGTAAGGGCATGCTTTGTCACACGTAGGAGTTGGATTTTTAAGCAGAAGATGATCAGGTCACATGGGCACCTGTTTTATTTACAGTATTCACCAAATATATACTGAGGATCAAGTATTGTTTTCCAATTGAAGACATTACTAGTAAATAAGAGGTGAATGGTGGAGAGAACCAAATAGCCCAACAATTTCAGAAAAAACACGGTAACACCTGGACAGGTATGTGTAAGGTAATATGGAGCACAGAGAATGGAGCACTGGTTAGAATGGCAGGAGGTGGCAAATGTCAGAAACAATGCCCTGAGAAGTCACACTGGGAGGAGGGGAGTAGAGGAGGGGCTGAGGGTGAACTGGAGGGTATTAGAAGGGGAATAAAATGAGAGAATTGAAACTGCAATGAAAATATACTTGAGACTTACTACCTCATAGAAATGATTAAAATATTTATTAACTTATCAGAATGGGCATGGAAACAAGGAAAAAGAGAAGGAAGGATAGGGCTGTGATTTAAACCTTTAGCCCATAGTGTTTATGGGATAGAAGGTTTCAGAACAGAAAAAAAATCAGTGCTTTTGCAGAGAAAATAGGTCTGAATTCACTTTTGTACACAATATGATAATTCACAGAGGATTTAAAAGACAGACAATAATGGAAATGAGACAACAGAATCCCAGATATTAATAGTATAATTTTGATATTTTATCAAAGTTATGATAATATTACTTTCCAAAAATGATAAATACTTGCCAAAAGTGGTAAATATTAATCAAAAGAGTACGTGTGAACTTATTAACATAATAAATCCCATTATGTTTGTTTTATTTTATTTTATTTTTTTTGCTCCAAAGGTGTCTTCCACAATGCAAAGTGAATATCCTCCAGATTTGGCACATGCACTTATAAAATTCACAATGAAGTTTCCAAGAAGTTATATTTTGTTTGATGATGGCATCACTCTGAGAGCATCAATGTGTGCTTGGAAATCCTTGTGTTTTCCCCAGTTTTTCAATATTTTTAGTTTAGCTATGTAAACTTACAGAGTATAAGTTTGTTTCCTGTACTTCTATTATGCTCATATGAGGGTTTTTTTTTTTTTATATGCTATCAATTTTGAAGTCTTATTACCAACCAGTAAATCATTGCTTTAAAATCTTAAAAATATTTCTAGGCCTATGTGGAAACATAAAAAGAAGTATATTTTGTTATTTTGTTTTACAATATTTTCCAAATTTGTAAAAAAGTTTTTTAACACACATGGTGTCAAAATAAGCCACAGGAAAAGCGGGTAGACAAAAATAAAAAGGACCCCAAGTCAATTTTATAGAAAAGATTCCTGTATTAACTCTTGGTCAAAAATATGTTTATATACTTTCAGAAAACAACTCCAAGACCAAGTGGACTCCTGCAACAGAGAGGAACTGACATGTCTGCACCAATCACAAAGGCAAGAGGAGAAACAGTCCAGAGTTGGAAGACGCGGACGACGCCTTGCCATCTGAGCAGTTAGCAGCTGAGCATCACTACAGGATGCCCAGGACCAATCCAGAGAGGGTCGGACTGGCATGGCCACCATCTGTCCAGTATCCAGATAGCATTGTTGACATATACACATAAGGAACTATCTGACACTGAAACTGGGACTTAAAGCTATCGGACATTGAAATTGGGACTCAATCATTTTTCTTTTGCTCTGGTGAGTTTATTTCTACAGGGGCAAGATTTTTTTAAAGACAAGAATCAGGGAGTGGAGGGGGGGAAGCAGATGCAGATGCAAAGAAGCAATGAACAGACTGTCATGTCATGCTAAAGTGGGAAGGCAGGGGAATTTGGGGAGGAGGGGCCTATGGGAGATCAACCGAAGGACTTGTGTGCATGATGTGTGTGTAGGCATAGCCAGTGGATACAGGGCAATGGGGGAAGGCGGGGGCGGGGGGATGGATGAGGGCATGTACTGGGGATAGGGAGGGCAATAGGGGGAAAAACAATTAATTAATTAATTAATTAACTAATTAACTAATTAATTAAAAAAGAAATAAAAAGTTTTTTAAAGTTTAAAATTTTCTTTGTTTATTAAATCAATAGTTTTAATTAACATTTAATCTAATCTAAAATAAAATTTACTTATAATGCATTTTTATTATACAGTATAAATTGTTGGGTTTTATTTTTATTTATTTTTTTCCTTTTTATTGAATTTATTAGGTTAACACTGTAACAAAATTATACAAGTTTCAGATGCACAATCCCAAAATATATCATCTGTACATGGTATTGTTAGTTCACCACCCCAAGTCAAATCTCCTTTCACCATTTATCCCTCTTGTAGCCTCCTCCACCTCTCCCTCTACTCCTGACAGTCACCGCACAGCTGTCTATTGACCATGAGTGTTTTCCCTTTTTTTAAATTTTTTGCTCAATCCCTCCACAGGCCCCCAATTTCCAAACCCTCCCCCACAACAGCTGTCAACCTGCTATCTATGAGTCTGTCTCTATTTTGTTTGTTAGTTCATTTTGTTCATTAGATTCCACATATGAGTGATATCATATTGTACTTGAAATTGTTGGTGTTTAAAAGAGAAAGAATTGAAGACTCGCTCTCTCAGCTGGTGGCAGCATCGATCTGTGTCTAACGATGCTGAAAAAGATTGGAGTTCTTGACTGCAAAAAAAGGGAAGGGTCTACTCCAAAGAAAGTTAAAATGTAAATAAAACCAAAAGTGTCTTTCCCTCAGTCCCATAGAAAACAATTAGCCTTATTACATCTTATACAACAGAACCTTTGGAAATATATTTATAGTGGTACAAGCTAAGGCCCTGCATTGATCTTGAATCCAAATATTCAGAATCTAAAGAAAGAGGAATTGGATATTACTTTTTGATGAGACATTTAAAAGTTAAAATGACTTTGTGCAATGTTCAAACTAGAAATGAAAAAAAACAGGAAAGAGTCTCATAGGGCAAGACATTAGCTGGGGAAGGGCCTGTGACAGCTGAGGGACTATAGAAGGCTGTAGCAGAGCATAAGGGAAGCCCAGAAAATGAAGTTTGAAATCAGTGATCTACACTCTAGCTAAAGGGTTGGTTCCACTTGACAGTCTATTCACATATCAGTGTTTGCCATTTCCAACCCAAATATTGTCCTGACATTGAGCAGTGGCACTGGCCCTTAGGATAACTTTAAGACCCAGTCACCACACCTGTACTTCCATGTCCTGCCTCATTTACACTCCCACAAGCAGCTGCTAACCCAAGCCCCCTTATGCTCCTCTCCTCAAGGCTATGCTGTCCTTTTCCTCCTGTTCTCTCAAAGCTATATATCTATCTTCCAATTTCTTTTCCAAATTGGTTCCATCCTTACTAATAATTAAGTTATTGAGAGAGAGAGAGAGAGAGAGAGAGAGAGAGAGAGAGAGAGAGAGAGAGAGAGAGAGAAGAAGAAGAAGAAGAAGAAGAAGAAGAAGAAGAAGAAGAAGAAGAAGAAGAAGAAGAAGAAGAAGAAGAAGAGGAAGAAGAAAAAGGAGGAGGAGGAGGAGGAGGAGAAGGAAAGGGAGGAAGACAGGGAGGGAGGGAGGGAGGGAGGCAGGGAGGCAGGAAGGAAGAAATAGAAAGAGAACACAGAGCCACTTCTTTCAGCTATAGTTTGCCTCAAGTTAATATTCCATCTTATTTTTGGTTTTGTTTCCTTTCTGGTTAAGAATAGTGAATTCATACTACAGGCTCAATATATCCCATCCACAATGCTAACGTGCATAAAGCTGTAAAATAAAACAAAACCAACATTATTTTGTAACTCCTTTGAAGGCAAAACCTGATCTTCTAATTTGGCAGTAAATTCTGATAAAAACTGACACTTGAAGTGAAGGGGCTTATGTATCACTGAGGAAACTTCAACTATGATTGATTCTAGTGCACTGGGAGGCCATGTTGCAAAGTCTGTGAGCACTCTGTTCAACCTTTTTAAACAACTTGTGTTTTAAAAAGCATCTGGCTTCAAGTACTTTGGTTAACAGATTGTAAACCTATACTACCTTTCATATCAATCTCAATATTTAGGAGCAATCACAAAAGTACTTACACCTCGCCTTTGATTAATGCAGAGGTTGATATGAAACACAAGTGGTTTCCGACTTTAGTTTGTCCACAGGACTGTGGTCTAATTCACCCTACAAAACTACATTAAGGTGCATTAGCATGTCTAGACACTCTTCACATACCATTTAATATTCTCAGAGAATGGATTCTGGTCTAAGTATGGAACATTGTCTTAATAAAATAAACCTTGATAATTCCCAGGAGAATCAAACAATAGATATAACGAGAAAATAGCTATAGCTGCACACCCTGCCAGGAGCCTAGTAGAGCTATTTACACAGAAAGGTGTGTGCAACAGGGATGTCAATGTTTATCCAACATACCATGTACTTGCCCTGTCATTGGAACTGAGGTCAAAAATTGCAGCTTTATAAAAGATGTAGTTGAAGAGAGATGGTGACAGTTGACATTTATCAAACATATCTCCTGAAGTCTACTGGATACTATATTCTTATGTACCTCAAAACTCTCCTGTTTATTGTTATTGTTTTACTTCAGAAAGAAAAAGTACCTTTTTTTATTAGTTGGTTGGAAAAACTCTCATGGATCTCCTTTATCTAATTATTCATCTGACAACCTCCTGTAAGTCTTTGGAAGGGAAACAATAGTGGAAGTGAGGCTCCAGGCTCTGAGGTCAGGCTGGCTGGGCTGAAACTCTCTCTGTGACTCTAAAGCCTGGCTGAACCTCTCTGAGCCTTTGAGACTCAAAGGAGATTATTACAAAGGGTAATATTATAAAGTATTCATTATTAAGGATCCCTCAAAAAGTATTTAGCACCACATCTGATACACAAAAATGTTAGTAGCAGGATGTGAAATTGAAGCTCTTTTTTAATACAAATTTAATTGTTCTGCTTTACTATTCACTGCTTCACTAGATGAAAGAAATACAAATATGTCCATTTCTCTTCATCTCTTAGGAGATTTTAACGATTAAGCCCTCCCTGTTCTCAAGAAACAGGAAACTAATTTTTATATTGCATTAGTTCAGGTTCTATAATTTATAGGTCATCAAAGTCTACTTTTGAAAGAAAATGAAGGGTGGTGTTTAGAATAGGAAGCAAGGAAAAAGTGGCTTACATCAGCTTTGAGGGAGGTGGAGGACTGGTCTCGGAGGACCCATCACTTTGAATGACTCTGATGCTCTGAGCAGCATAGTTCACAACTGAGTCAGTGCAGCTCTGGTGGTCATGGCCATGAAGATCAGGGAGAAGATGAAGAAGAAGAGGCCAATGCTGAGCAGTCTGGACAGGGAGTTGCAAAGGGAAACCAGAGAAGCTTGGAGCAGAGCATGAAAGAACTAGACATGGTGTCAATATATGTGTACTTGTGGGGTCTGAGTGGGCAATTGATAAATTAATGAGGACTTTACATGGAAATTAATTAGAGAATATAATCTATCTCTTCCTTACCTGACATAGTATAGGACATTATTATGAACTAAATGTCTGTGTCTCCCCCAAATTAATATGTTGAGGCCCTATTCTTCAATACAATAGTATTAATGAGTGGGGCCTTTGGCAGGTAATTAGGGTTCAATTAGGTCATAAGGGTGGAGTCTTTATGATGGGATCAGTGCAAGTTTTCTCATTCTCTCTCTGTCTTTCTCTCTCTCTCTCTTTCCCTCCCTAACCCTTCCCACCTCTCATCTCCCAGCTATTTGAAGGTATAGACAATTTAACAAGCAGCTATCTTCTAGCCAGTATTAGGGCCCTCACCAATACCCCAACAAACATGCTGGCACCCTGATTTCAGACTTCCCAGCCCCCAGAACTATGAGAAAAAAAAAAAAACTATTTTTTGAGCCACCCAGACTCTGGGAATTTTTTATAGCAGCCCGAGCTGACTAAGGCATTTGCTCTCCCTCCACACACACATTCTTGTTGAAATAATCACAGGAATCCCCTTTGTTTATTTTTTGTTTGTTTGTTCCCACTGACCCCTTCTACCTCACATCTGCCCCTCCATGGCCTTTACCACTCTATTGTCTATGTCCATATATGCATATAAGTTCCCTGGTTAACTACCCATCCACCCTCCAACCTTGTCTTCCCTCTGAGATGCATTAGTCTGTTTCATACTTGTATGTCTCTGGCTCTATTTTGTTCATCAGTTTATTTTGTCCATTACATTCCACATATGAGTGAGATCATGTGATACTTCTCTTACTCTGACTGACTTATTTCATTTAGCATAATACTCTCCAGGTATATCCATTCTGTTGTAAATGGTAAGAATTATTTCCTTTTTACAGCTGTGTAGTATTCCATTATGTAGATGCACCATAGCTTTTTTATCCACTCATCTATTGATGGGCACTTGAACTATTTCTAAATCTTAGCTATTGCAAATTGTGTTGCTATGAACATAGGGGTGCGTATATTTTACCTGGTGTTTCTAGTTTCTTAGAATATAGTCTTAGAAGTGGGATCACTGGGTCAAATGGGACTTCCATTTTTAAAGTTTCAAGGAAAGCTGATGCTTTTTTTCATGGTGGCCTACCAGTCTGCATTACCACCAGCAGTATACTAGGGTTCCCTTTTCTCCACATCCTCTCCAGCACTTGCCATTTGTTGATAATAGCTATTCTGACAGGTATGAGGTGATATCTCTTTGTCATTTCGATTTGCATCTCTCTGATGATTAGTGAGTTTGAGCAGGTTTTCATATGTCTGTTGGCCTTCTGTATATCCACTTAAGGTCCTTTTGCCCATTTTTTAATTGGATCACTTGTCTTCCTTTTGTTAAGTTGTATGAGTTTTTTGATATTTTGGAAATTAACCCCTTATCAGATATATCATTGGCAAATATGTTCTCCTATGCAGTGGGCTCTCTTGTTATTTCGTTGATGTTTTTTTTTTGTTTTGTTTTGTTTTGTTTTTGTGGGTTTTTTTGCTGTGCAGAAACATTTTTTATATAGTAGTCTCATTTGTTCGTTCGTTTTTTCTCCTTAGTTTCCTAGGATAGGAGTTGTAGCTGCAAACATTTTGCTATGAGAGCTGTCTGAGATTTTGCTGCCTATAGTTTATTTTAAGATTGTTATGATTTCATGATTTACATTTAAGTATTTTATCCATTTGGAGATTTTTCTTGTGTATGATGTAAGTTGGTGGTCAAGGCATTTATATTTTTACAGACCAAATAAAAGTACTCTGACAATGCTTGGAAACTCAAAGATGAGGGAATGGCTTTAAGCAAGTAGGCATGACTTGAGCAGTTGTGGAAAGCAGCAGAGAGATCTGTCAATCAGGTCTACAGGTGAGGAAACATATTTTAAGCAATGGGCACAGCTGCATGCATGATCAGCCACACAGAGGAAAAGGCCAAGATCATATCAGTATGCAATCACAAGACCATTCACAAAACATCTAGTCTGCAAAATGATTCTCAGTGATATTAAACTGTGTTGGTAGAAATCACAGCAATGCAAATAGTTGCAGAAACATGAGAATGTCTAGTACAAGGCTTGGATTCTGGCTTGCCCAAGTCCTAGCTGCACTGCTCTGGAAGAGTTATTGGCTTCTCTGAACTTCACTTTTCTCACTAAGAAAACAGAGGAAATAATTTCTTTCAAGGATCTGTTGGCAGAAACCCAGTCAATTGGTACAAGTGAAATAAGATGGTTTAAGGATGAGGATGATGACATGGAACCTGCCTACAGAACCAGTAACATCTCCCAGAAAAGGTAAACAAAAGCTAGAATACCTGGGGAAAGCAATTACTCTCTCAATGGCTGTGATTTCTCATGTTTGCTTTATGGTTTCTCTACATACTCTGCTTTTCCAACATGAATGTGATGGACTTGGCTCTCCATGACTACAGGTTAACATTTAATTATCAGCAGAAACTAACTAGTTTCTGTACATCTTAATTCTTCATTCCTAGGAGAGCTCCGGGTTGACCCAGCTTTCACCCAGGGGCATCAAGTCACATTCAGAAACCTGGCCCCTAAAGCCCTCTTTGAGGGAGGTTGGGAGTGGGCTGGAAGGATTCTTAATTAAGGGACTGGGAATGACAGATACCTCAAAGTGGAATTCTCAACAGAAAAATCTCACAAAAGGATTTTGTGTTTAGGATTCACTGAATTACTCTTTGTAGAGTAGCGAGGCCCTTACTGTGCTCTCATAATTTAGTAAATATTCATTTGCATGTGGAGTTATCTTGACTGACTAAAATGAATGGATATAGCATTTGATCTATGAATTCTTCTCCATATGGGCATATCTTAGGTAAGTTTATACCTGAGCAAGTTAATATCCAGTTATTATATTTGGACATAATACAATTCATTTAACAATCTTAAAGAATTTATTTATGACAAAGATGAGATAGGGCCATGTTTCAGAAATCCCTATATAGTCTGTTAAATGTGCAAATGAAAGTTGAAAGATGACTATCAATCATAACTTAAGTGAACACTAGCAAACTGGAGACACTGGTATGTGATTTTAGAAAGTTGTAGTTAGCCTACACTTCTCGAATGTCATTAAGAGGATCTTAATGTCATTGGTTCTCCAATGCTCAGTCATTACCTTAATGCCACATGAGTATTGAATCTAAGGGACAAACAGATCTACTCTGAAGAACAAGCTGCATTCAGGCAAAAGAATTAGATGTAGGCTTTCCTTCCAGTGAGACCTCTAACTCTCCCCTCCGAGAGTTAAACAAAACCATCAGCTTCTAGAGAAACAGGTGTTTGGTTTACCTGAATGGATGCCCCTTTCCATACATTTCCCTCAAATGACCTTGTTACCTGACTGATTACCAAGATGATCAAGTGCATGGTCTTAACTAGCTATGTAACCATCCTTTTCATAAAGAGCTAACGCGTAGGTAAGCTTTATAGTTGAGCTGAAAGACCATTATTTAATCTGGATCTCCAACTCCATCAACCCTAGACTGAAATCTTTCAGAAAAAGTACTTCTATAAACTCAGTTTCACCTGCTCTCAGTTATTTATTTATTTATTTATTTATTTTGTTTTTTAAATTCCATAAGTGAAATAATATAGTGTCTAGCTCTGTCTGACTTATTTCAGTTAGCACAGTACACTCTAGGTTCATCCATGTTGTTACACATGGTAAGATTTCATTCTATTTTATGACTAATATTCCATTGTGTAAATGTACCACTACTTTTTTACCTACGTATCTACTGATAGGTACTTGAGTTGCTCCTATATCATAGTTATTGTACATAGCACCACATTAAACATAGGAGTGCATATATTCTTTCAAATTAGGGTTTCAGGTTTCTTCAGATGTATTCCCAGAAGTGTAATCACTGGTCATTGGAAGTTCCACTTTTAATTATTTTAGGAAGCTACATACTGTTTCCACAGTAGGCTATACCAATCTGCATTCCCACCATCAGTACACAATGATTCTCTTTTCTTCACATTCTCACCAACACTTGCTGATTCTTGATGTCATTCTGACAGATGTGAGGTGATATATCATTGTGGTTTTAATATTCATTTCTATGCTTCAGAAGACATTTTTCATTATTATAGCTGGAAAGAAAATAGTACTGGTATCTATCTAGATATACATGCAGGTCAGAGATGCTGCTGAACATCCTAGAATGTGCAGACAGCCCCCCATGACAAAGTTATTCAACAAAAAATGTCAAAAGTGCTCAGGCTCAGAAACTCCACTATAAATAGAGCTTAAAAATGATTTTAAGTAGTTAATTAAAGTTGCTTTCTTTAAACCAAACAAGAGAAAAAATGTGGGAGGTGGTTTAGAAAACAAATATTGTATAAGTCTACTTCATTTAGAGATAAAGCCTCCTTTTAGAGTTCCTCATATACAGAGTCGCTAGAGTAAGGCCACAGTTTTGATTCATTTCATGTTCAAATCTCCATTTTTCAAGTGATAAGATCTACCTAAAGCCCTATTTCCTACTGTTGGCTTCAAGGGGAACCAGGTCAGAGAATGTAAGTAGTTCATCATCACTATGAAAAAAATGAATCAAAGTACATGTTCTGCTAATGAAAGACTAAATAGCATCATCTTGATGATAATGTTAATTATGACAATGATGAAAACTACAAGGTTAATTACTTCTTGAGAAGCCTTTCTTTGCTACTCTCCATAGTATGTACCTATTTACAATTATTAGATAGTAGGAAGATAGATATTAAAAGACGTGTCATTTTTTTTATTGCCTGGTCGATTACAATTCACACTCCATGTAGACAAGGCTTAAATTTATTCTCTGTTGTATGCATTTCTGAATTTAGGAAGTATTTCCAACTGGGCTTTGTAAAGTAGGAATGACTACTATGGAATGATTAAATGGCAGTTACTAACATTCATAGAGAGTATACTATTCCAAAGTGATTTATTCCTTTATTTGAGGAATAACATATATTGGCACTGTGACTGAGAGAGGTCTGAGCCTGCCCTTTACTTATATATCTCACAGACCAGAAAGAGCAACAAGCAATGGGAAATATAATTATAACCAAGTGGATGAGTATTCCATTGAGAATGTTGAGTCACCTGGAGAAGCAGAGCAGAGAGCCCTAACAGTGGCAAGGAGGTAGGCATAATTTTTCTATTTCCTGAGTGAGAAAACAGCAGGTCAGAGAACTTAGCAGATTTGTCCCAAGTCATGTAGTTGAAAAGTGAAAATAAGATTCTTGTGAATATATGCTGATTCATTACTATGAAGATAAACAGAGGTTACTCTTTTGACCTACAAAGTATAACTTCAGTAGGAGCCCCATTTTCACTCTGCTGATACAGTCCACCTGTGCTGTGAGGGTGTGGCTCTGTATCTGACTGGAATGTACTGCAAGGTACCTCCCATCAAGATCTGAGTTGTCTACACAGTGAGATGACCTACTGTTAGCAGTGTGCCAGCACTGCAGTTACATGTCCTCAAGCAGAGGCATGGGGAGGGTGGGAAGCGTGCAGAGGAGTGAAGAGAAAGTCATCCAATTTCCTTCAGAATTACATTAGAGAATCGGAGTTGGGAAATCAAACTATTCTATTACCCTGACATGACTAAATGACACTTTCAGAATCAGTCCAACCCAAACAAATTGCTGAGTTCACTGGTAAAAAAATTATTGTTTTATGCAGCATCAATAGCTGCACTTATTTATTCAAAATATATTTACTATATGTCAATGATATGCCAGACAATAAGTTAGTCCTCATCTGTAGACAGAGTATTGGACAGAGATCTGGCATCTAGAGGCCACAGGCCATATATGCCGCTAAGTCATTTACAATGAACAAAATAGCCCCAACAATATAGAATTCAGACATAGAAAGTGTCAGTAATGTTAAGGTTGAGAAATCCTGATGTAAACCTAAATATCAAAAACAAGAATCCCTGCCTTCAAGGACTGAGGGTCTGTGAATAATGACAACCCAACATAATCAGCCCCATAGTGACAATATCTAAGGTGTGCAAGAGCACAAGTATTGCACTGCCTATGCTCCCACTCCTGAGAGAGTCTCAAGCGGAAAGCACAATCCTCTTCCCTTGCTCTCTGATAAGCCACTATTCCTATGTCATAGTCAATCGGGGTTTTTAATCCTGGTGCCAAATATTACATCAATGGCTGAAGGAAATTACTACCAATGATGTTTAGCTTATTCTATTCCTTTATCTGCAGAAAGGCAAACCAACAAAAACCCACATGGCATTTTAGGTGCAGAGACTATCAGAAGCATTTTTATGTCAACATTTAAAAAAGAGATCAAACTGATGTTTCAAATAACAGATTGTATTGTAGTTTGTAAATGAATTTGGAGCAAAGGACTTAGTTAAAAAATGAAAGAAGACCACTTTAAGGTCACATATTCTCCATTTGTTAACATTAGATCAATTTTATGAAGTATCACTATCTCCTTTATAAACAATGCTATTTTTACTATGACTTTCATAATGTACATGCAAATAAAAGCATTTCTATAAGATAAGCTCTTATAAAATTTAGAGTTCTATCTCATAACATTAGAAACACACTTACACACATGCAATCACCATAGAAATCAACCACATCAAACAAGAGATCATCATCAACATTCTGAGAGAACTTATTTCCATCTGGTTAACTAAAGAAATACACCAAGCACTTTGGATTGTTCATTAGGTCGTAAGTTCAATTTCATTAACAACTAATGAAAACGTTTTACAAGATGACATCTGAAGACACAATGTACCCTTTGGGTAAATTATTTGCTTTAGAGTTTCTCCTTAGTTAATTTCCTCTTAATCATTTAGCTTTTTTTTTTTTTCCAAAAGGAGACTTCTTTAAATAACTATTTCAACATATTCAATTCACTGTGTGCCAAAGGACATTAAATGCACTTCCACCCACACTTCTACCATTACATCATTAAAAAAGACTTAACTATAGAGAGAAATAGAAATTTTGCAAATAGATGAATTCCAAATCAATTTGATCACAGTTTATTTTTTTTGGTCCAGTCCAAATTAGGGTACAATCTTTTTAAGATAATCTGAAACTTATTCATGCCTTTACTAGTACAATGGATTAGATAAGAAACTATTAAATTTTATTATCTTAACATCATATAAAATTTATCTGGATATCTGAATCCCCCAACCAATTGTTGCTGAATCCAAACCAACTAATTTTAGTCATGCTCAGAAAAGTAGTCCTCATTCGAGGGTGGATATTTATTTCACAGATATTAAAAGAATTAATGACAGCATCAAATGACCTGAAAGGAAAGTGGTATTTAGGTAGTTTGTAGTTAAATAAAGACACTTCTGACCTAATGATTAATCAAGTAGAGTTCTTTATCTAAGTTTTTCATTGCCAATATGATCCCTTTAGAAACATCTCTGTTGGCATTTGCCTTAATTTCTGCCTTGCTATGTTACCACCGAAATGACACAAGAGTGTCTCTGCAATTTTTATTTCCCAATGCTGTACCTTTGGACTGTGGTCCAAGTGTTGAAATCAAGATCTGACCAGGTCACACGTTTCATTTCTCCTTTACTGATGCACATTTTAAAAACCATCTGCCATGAACTTGTACTTCCTTTGTGAGTTATTTATTTCCTTATTTGGAAATATATTAGACGAGGCACCTCTTACATTTTCCAAAAAACTCATGCCTTCATTTTTCTATTAGGTGGTCATCTGTCTGTATTGGATGTTAATGTGATTCAAATCTACAGGAAACTTTTAATTGCTAAATGGCTTCATATTATAATTTAAACATTCCTATAATAATTAGCATACCTTTTAGTAATCTATATTTTCTCAGATATAATTTAAGCTGCCCACAAAGTCTTTCCTTAAAGTGACAAATGTCTCAGAGAAACCAAGATGGTGGCATAAGTAAACACCTAAACTGCTGCCTCACAATACAATTCCAAAACTATATCTAAAAGATAAAATGGACATCATCCAGAACCACAGGAAGGCTGGCTGAGTGGAAATTGTATTAGAAGGAAAGAGAAAAATATACTAAGAATCAGAGGAGCTGCAGGTGGCAGAGGCACGTGGAGAGGACTGGCAACTGAGTGTGCATCTGGTTTTCACAAGTGAGAGGGAGACAAAAGCTTAGACTGCACTGAACTCAAGTTCCAGTGGAGATTCTGGGGACCCAGACTCATTTGGGGAGAAACTGGACTGTCTGGCAGAGGGCAAAACTCAAGGGTGACTTTCTCTCAGAGGTGCTTGTAGCAATTACCATGGGACACTGAGACATAGAGGCCTATTAGATCAGGGCTGATGGGAAACTAGTGCTGTCTGTCCACCCTGTGACTACACCCCATCCTATCTGAGCACAGAGGCTTTTGTAAGTCTTGTCTCATATGGGTGTAGCCAGCACAGAAGTTCCCCCAGTGTAGATATAGCTGATCCTCATAGCCGAATGGCTTGGAGGTCAATTCCCCCCAGTGACACCAACAACAATCAAGACTTAACTATAACAAGCCTGTGCACACAGCCCACAAAGGGGTGTACCAAGAATGTCCATCACAGGTAACTGGGAAGGCTGAGCCACTGGGCTCTATGGGAAACCTAGCACACAAAGCCAATCTATCAATTCAGGAAAGCAGCCAAAATGTGGATACAAAGGAACAGGTCACAAATAAAAAAATGGAAGAAAGCAAATGACTGGATATAAAGTTCAAAACCACAGTTATAAGATTTTTCAAGAAATTTCTAGAAAAGGCCAATAAATTTAGTGAGACCCTTGAGGATATGAAAAAGGACCCACTAGAAATTAAGCATACACTGACTGAAATAAAAAACATATACAGAGATTCAACAGCAGATGAGAGGATTGCAAGAATCAAGTCAAAGATTTGAAATACAAAGAAGCAAAAGCATTCAACTGGAAAAGCAAAAATAATACAAAAATATGAAGATAGTGTAAGAACAGCTTCAAGCATACGAACATCTGAATTATGGGGGTGCCAGAAGAAGAGAGAGAGAGCAAGATACTGAAAAGCTATTTGAAGAAATAATGACAGAAAACTTCCCCCACCTGGTGAAAAAATAATAGACTTACAAGTCCTGGAGGCACACACAGAACCCCAACTAAAAGGAATCCAAAGAGGACCACACCAACACACATCATATTTAAAATACCAAGAGCAAAAGACAAAGAGAGAATCTTAAAAGCAGCAAGAGAAAAACAGTTATCTACAAGGAAGCACCCATATGATTGTCAGCTGATTTCTCAACAAAAACTATTCAGGCCAGAAGGGAATGGCAAGAAATATTCAAAGTGATGAATAGCAAGAACCTACAACCAAGATTACTCTACCCAGGAAAGCTATCATTCAGCATTGAAGGTCAGATAAAGAGCTTCACAGATAAGAAAAAGCTAAAGCAGTTCATCACCACCAAACCAGTATTACATGAAGTGCTCAAAGGTATTCTTTAAGAAGAGGATGAAGAAGAAAAAGGTAAAGATAAAAATTATGAACAACAAATACATATCTATCAACAAGTGAATCTAAAAATCAAGTGAATAAAAAAATATGACGAACAGAATAAACTGGTGAATTTAATAGAATCAGGAGCATAGAAAGGGAGTGGGCTGACAATTCTCACGGGGAAAGGGTTTTGGGGGGTATAGGAAGAGACTGAACAAAAATCATACACCTATGGATGAGGACAGTGGGAGGGTAAGGTCAGAGGTTGGGGTGGGAACTCAGTGGAGGGGATCTATGGGGGAAAAAAGAGGAACAATTGTAATAAACTGAACAATAAAGATTAAATTTAAAAAATAAAAATTTAAAAATTGACAAATGTCTAGTTTAACAGTAGCTTCATTTACTACTGCCTGTTTTTGCCACCTGCATATTTACCCTCTTACAACTGATAGCCTTTACACTCAGAAATGTCTGTCTGCATGTCAATGTTCAATATCTGTCATATGAATAATGCAACTTAGAAAATTTTTGAAGTTACTCTAATAGGTTTAAATTGAATACCTTCAAAACTAACAGAACATGAACATTAATGTGCTTGTCATCTACACAACTAGGAAGAAAATATTTTGTATAATAGTGATTTGATTAAAATTTATATTTTTTTGGTGTGGAAAATTTTCTTTAAATTGTTCCAGTAAACAGTGATTCCAGTCCTTGAAATCACAGTTTTATATATTCCATTCAAAAATATTTAAATCTGTAAGATAAAAGAATATTTTTTAACTGTGTAGATATAGGGAACATTAAAGACTCAATGATACAGAAATTTCAAAATGTATAATGGTCAACAAATATTAAATGAGATACATACAATTAATTTACATTTGTTATATTCATAATTTATATTTAATTCATATTTGTTATTTTTATTAACCTGCATTGCAATAAACATTTAATTATTATGCCCCACTGATTTCAAAAAGAATTGGGAGAATTGGCTCTTTTTCCTTTCAGAAACGATCCTGGAGGATGGGTGATGAGTACAGGAAGGACTTGCCTTTCAAATAGAATGAGGACTCTAGGTGGTGTCCTTCAACTGTCTTTATACAAATCCCAGGACCCATGACAATTAAATGTGCATACTTCTCACATACACCCCACATTTATTCCTTATGGAACTCAGGTGGAAATTCAGTTTGCACATTTTTTTTGTGGTAGTTCTTACTGTTTTTGTAATCAAAGATATGAAATTAATATTGTTAGTTCAGATCTTTCTTTTAATAATTTTGAAAAGATGGAAAGTTTATAATTTATTGTAAATGTGTACATAACACAGAGATAAATATATGTACATACACATAAAATCTCAATTGAGCTCTCTCTTCACTCTGGTAACAACCAAAACCATGTAATTTTGTCAATAATTTATTAGATTCAATTCTAAAGCAGACAATTATAAAATCTTTAGGAGGTAAAACTTTAGTTAATACTGTAGCATGACTGTGCTATTTCAAATATATACAAAAGAATCTAGAAAAAAATGGCTTTCTTCTTGTTGTTGTATAATGAAAAGCATACATAGAATATAGATTCATATTTCTCTGCAATAGAAGACATATTCATTGACTAACTTTAAATCCATGAAACTTGGCAACTGTACATGGGTTTAGCAAAAGCATAGGTATACAATTACTTTGATTATGATGTCTCAGTTTCTTCCCACAGTTATGCCAACACATGATTTCTGGTCTCCACGCATTCTAATATCTAACAGCTGAATGGATGGGAGAAGTCACAAAGTGCCAGCACGCCAAGGAAAGGGTGGGCAGATCCCCTGATGGCAAAGTATTGCCCTAAGAAAGGAAGATAACAGCTGACATTTTCTGTATCATTCCCCACATTTCTTCCCTCAGTGGATTCCAACATCTGAAAACATCCATGCTTTGGTAGGTTTCAGCATCTTTCACCTCCACCAATGGACTTGCTCATAAATATTTGTTGGCTCAAGAGAAACATTATTGGCAAAATAAATTGATTGAATACTGACATAACATTTTCTTCTATGAAGCCTGAAAATCAAGGGGATGACAAAGGGTGTTCCTGATTTTGCCCCAGCTTAGAGTAAGAACAATGAATAACTTTTCAAGAATGAGACACCACAGAGACGACCCACCAGGGTGAGACTGAAGCACCCCCTGAGCCTCAGGTTCCCCAGTGGAAAAGGTCTTCCTGAGCCACTACTCCTCCAGTGGGAAAAGAGACCCCAGGAGGCACCACTAGTGCCCCCAGAATTGTGAGTAGCTTTGTAGCAGCCCTCATGCTAATATTACACTACTGGGACTGCAGGGGAGCATGCAGGCCTCAAGCAAAATTGATCCCAAAGTTGACCGTAATAATGCCCACCTACCCAGGGGGAGTGAGAAGGGGCTTGCAATAACACAGATGTTGGCAGACCAAGTTCATTCCTGCAGTGTCCAGGTAGTAATCCCAGCCAGTGGTTTTGCTCATCTGCAGAACCAAGTTGGGGACATACTCTGACTAGGAAAATGAGTGTGGGTGAATATCTGCTTGACTTGGATTCATAAAGGA
Source organism: Lasiurus borealis (assembly GCA_004026805.1). Taxonomy (NCBI): domain Eukaryota; kingdom Metazoa; phylum Chordata; class Mammalia; order Chiroptera; family Vespertilionidae; genus Lasiurus; species Lasiurus borealis. The sequence goes on from PVJN01009946.1 coordinate 36,972, forward strand.
AGAGTTTTGCTGACCCTCAAGTCCAGTTTGCCCACATTCATGCAAGGAAGATGAGACACAGCCCCCCACTCTGTGGACAGTGTCTTCTGGCTCCATCTGACAAGACGGCTGGTGACAACTCCTGGGAGTTGTGTGGGCCAGCAGCACTTGACCATTTGTGGAGTAACTTCAATTACCCTGTTCAGTCAGGGAACTTGGGGTACAAGCCAGCTTGAGTTAAGGCAACAAAGAGATGTACTGACTTTGGAGCTTCTTTTTCACCTACAACTCAACAGGAAATTTAATTCATAATTAAAACAAAGCCCTGGTCATCACTAAATACAGCCTTCATTCTCCCAGCCAGAGAACCAACTTAAGCATTCAGGATGCTGCACAGCCCATTAAGCAGCCTTACATACAATGGCACTTGAACTGAGAGTACCATTGCTTCCTTTGACTGCAGAGAAACATGCTGGCATCACCTGACCAGAGAATTCAGTACACACTCTGGTTAATTCAGAACTGTGCAATTCCTGGGCTCAATACTCATGTGCTACCAAGCAAGGAAGCCAATTTATATAGCTCTATCCACAAATGGACATAATATACAGTCCCAACCATCTAGTAAGCCTGACCAGAGAATCCAGGCATCCTCAGAGGCCAGCCTACGCCTCACTTGAGTAGGAAACCAAGCCAGCAGTCGTATCCAACTATCCTCAGCCAGTGGCACACCACCCTGATTCCCATCTACACAGCTTAAACAGTTGATTTGCCCCAAAATTGACCATAAGAGAGGCCCACCTACCCCAGGACTTTACCAGCAGAAACATCCAGAACCCAATTTTGGCAAAGCAAAATTGTGAAGACAGGAAGATAAGTTCAGTTACTCAAATATGCAGATATCAATGTAAGGAATCAAGAATCAGAAAAACAAAAAAATCGGGTAAATATAATACCACCAAAATAACCCAAGAAAGCTTCAATAACTAAGCATAAAGAAATAGAGCCAAAACCGGTTTGGCTTAGCGGATAGAGCGTTGGCCTGTGGACTAAAAGGTCCCGGGTTAGATTCTGGTCAAGGGCATGTACCTTGGTTGCAGGCACATCCCCAGTGGGGGACATGCAGGAGGTGGCTAATCGATGTCTCTCTCTCATCAATGTTTCTAACTCTTTAACCCTCTGTGTAAAAATTCCTCTCTGTAAAAATTCAATAAAATATATAAAAGAAAAAAAGAAGAAAAATGGAGATTTTATGAACTTTCAGACAAAGGGTCAGAATAATCCTCTTAAGGAATTTTAGTATACTCCAAAAAGAGCACAGACAGACCAATAAATAATATTTTTAAAATATATATACAAAACATAAAAACACACTGCATGGAAAAAACAAACAAACAACAACAACCAACAACCAAGAAAATCAAGGATATAGCAAGCATCAAAAAAGAGAGAGAGAGAGAGAGAGAGAGAGAGAGAGAGAAAGAAAAAGAAAAAAGATTCTAGTGTTGAAAAATATAATACCTGAATGAAAGAATTAAATGGACTTTCAAAGGTAGACACAACCATGCAGACCAATAAATAAATAAATAAATAAATAAATAAGTGGCTTAGAGTATAGAACATTGAAAATTATGCAGTAATAGGGGCATAAAAGAAAAAAAGAATGGGAGAAATTGCAGCTTTCATTCCCCAGACTGCAGGACTTGGACATGGAGCCCAAGTCATCTTGAAGGGAAAAATGGTTTTTTTTGGGAACTCATCAACACGGCCAGCCAGACAGGCATTGGAGCTGCCCTGCAACCCAGCAGCGACTCCAGCCAGAGTCCCATGGATTCTGCAGACTCTAGGACCCTGAGACCTCCGCCTCCAAAGCAGTGAGTGCAACTTCCCCCTCCCCAGCGACATCTGCGCAGCTGCAGCTTCGTCCACACACTGGTCTGGGCTTGGGAACTCCCAGGTCACCCAGTGTGTGCGCACCAAGTTCTTGCACCATGGTTTCTTTCAGCTGTGCCATGGTTTCAGCTGCGGCTACACACTAGCCCCTGCCTGCAGAACCCTTGGGTCAGCGAGTTTCCGTGCACCATGGTTCCCCAGTCTGTAGCGGTCTTCACGCCAGTTTGCAAAGCACCTTAATCTCTGTGTTTGTGTGTCAGGGTCACCCCATCTGTGGTACCCTAGGCCCTGTGTATGTATATTCTGGTCACCCTGTCTGTGGTGTGCCCTCCTATCTGGTTTGTGGAGCTCCCTGGTCACCAGCGTTTCCGGTGCGCCCTCAAGGCCGCCACTCAAGGAAGGTTTTCAGCAGCACATTTCTGGTGGTTGACCCCCTAAACAGTGCCTGGGAGCCACTGCAAGCCCCCAAAGGTGTGATTTTTTAACTCTGGACACCACAGTCACACCTCTCCAGGGTGAGGCCTCCTGAAACACATCACCCTGACACATCATCCTTGGTGCCACTGGCATACATGATCTCAATTAAGGGTGCAAAACAGCAAAAAAAGGAACACTCCTATCCATGGTTGCCAACTTCTAGACATCACAGTTGTGCTGCTCTAGCTCGAAGATCTACATCAAGAGAACCCAAGTAGCTCAAGTAGGAAGCTACAATAAATTAACAAACACAGGAGAACTTAGAGAACTGAGAGAATACACCAGTAGCACCAAAAAATCAAACAAACAAACAACAACAAAAAAAAAAAACTGGGGTAGTAAAACAATTGGGTCTACAACTAAAACATTACAGGAAAACATAAAAGCAATCCCCAAAGGAAAGAAAAAGAGGAATCACCAGAAAGGGAGTTAGATGAAATTGAAGTGAGCAGCCTTTTAGAGAAAGAATTCAGAGTAATGGTTTTAAGGATGTTTAAAAGGATGGAAGTCAAATACACACAACTCAATGACAATATCACACAACTCAATGATAACTATAAGGAGCTGAATGAGAATGTCACCAACATGAAAGGAAACCAAGAGGAGATGAAGAACAACATAGCTGCAATAAGGACACAATGGAAGGCCTAAACAGTAGATTAGTAGAGGCTGAGGACTGCATCAGCAAATTAGAAGACAAGGTCGGAAAAAAACACACAAACACAGCAACAACTGGAAAAAAGACTTAGTAAACAAGAAGAGAGCCTAAGGGAGCTTTGGGACAACATAAAACAACATATGCTTTATTGGGATACCAGAAGGAGTGGAAGAAAAGGAAAGAATAGAAAACCTATTTAAAGAAATAATGAAAGAAAATGTTCCTGATGTTGGCAAGGAAAAAATATATAAAAGTCCAAGAAGTACACAGAGTCCCCAACAAGCTGAACCCAAAAAACCAACACCAAGACATATCATAATTAAATTGGTGAACACTAATGACAAAGTAAGAATCTTAAAGGCTGCCAGAGAGAGACAGAAAGTTACCTACAAGGGATCTCCTATTAGAATATCAACTGATTTCTCAACAGAAACACACCAGGCCAGAAGGGAATGGAATTAAATATATAAAGTGATGCAAAACAAGGGTCTGAACCCAAGAATACTATACCCAGCAAGGCTATCATTCAAAATTGAAGGTGGAATCAGGAGCTTTACAGACAAGAAAGGGCTAAGAGAGTTTATCACTACCAAGAAAATAATGCAAGAAATACTAAAGGGACTGCTGTAAAAAGAAGAAAGAGAAAGGAAAGAAAAAAAAAAAAACACAAACACTAAGGAAAAATATGACAACAAACATGAACTTCTCAATAATATCATTAAACATAAATGAGTTAAATGCAAAAGTTATAGGGTAGCTGAATGGTTGAGAAAACAGGACCTATATACTTGTTGTCTACAAGAGACCCACCTCAGAGAAAAGCATTCACACAGACTAAGAGTGAAGGGATGGAAAAACATTTTTCAGGCAAATAGAAATGAGAAAAAAGCTGGGGTAGTCATACTTATATCTGATAAAAGAGACCTCAAAGTAAAGGCTATAACAAGAGATAAGGAAGGCCACTACATAATACTAAAAGAAACAATTCATCAAGAAGATATAACTCTGGTAAACATACATGCACCTAATACAGGAGTCCTTAAATACATAAAAAAATTCCTGGAAGATATCAAGGGAGAGATCGACAACAATACAATCATAGTAGGGGATTTTAATACACCACAGATATCTCTGGACAAATCCTCTAGACAAAAAATCAGAAAAGAAATAGCAATCCTAAATAACTCACTAAATTAGATCAATATAATTGACATCTTCAGAGCATTTCACCCCAAAGCTACAGAATATACATTCTTCTCAAGTGCAAAAGAGACATTCTCAAAAAATAGACCACATATTGGGTCACAAGCAAAGTCTCCCCAAATTCAAAAAGATTGAAATCATATCAAGCATTTTCTCAGGCCACAATGACATAAGATTAGAAATAAACTACAATAAAAATATTCCAAAAAATTCAAACACTTGGAAGTTGAATAGCATGTTACTAAACAATGATTGGATTATAAATTAGATCAAAGAAGAAATTAAAAATATTCTGTAGACTAATGATGATAAAAACACAACAACGCAAATGCTATGGGACACAATGAAAGCAGTGCTGAGTGGGAAGTTTATAGCTCTACAGGCCTACCTCAAAAAACAGGAAAAAAAATGGTAATGAATAACCTAACTCAACATTGCAAAGAATTAGAAAGAGAGCAACAAGAAAAGCCCACTGTGAGCAGAAGGAAGGAAATAATAAAGATCAGAGCAGAAATCAATGACATAGAGACAAAAAAAAAATCGATAAAACAAAGAGCTGGTTCTTCAAAACAATAAACAAGATTGATGAACCTCTAGCCAGGCTCACCAAGAAGCAAAAAGAGAAGACCCAAATAAACAAAATCAGAAATGAGAGAGGAGAAATAACAACAGACCCCACAGAAATACATAGGATTGTTAAAAAATATTATGAACAACTCTATTCTAACAAATTTCACAACCTAGAGGAAATGGACAGATTCCTAGAAAAACACAATCTTCTAAAACTCACACAGGAAGATTCCAAAAATCTCAACACATGACAATATAGAAGAAATTGAAGCAGTCATCAAAAACCTTCCAGCAAACAAAAGCCCATGGCCAGATGACTTCACAGGGGAATTTTACCAAATATTCTTAGAAGAACTAAAACCCATTCTTCTCAGACTATTCCAGAAAATTGAAGAGGAAGAAACACTTCCAAACTCCTTAATAACAAAACATGATAAAGATAACACAATGAAAGGTAATTACAGACCAATATCCCTCATGAACATAGATGCCAAAATCCTTAACAAAATTATAGCAAATCGAATTCAGCAGTACGTCAGAAAGATCATACACCATGACCAAGTAGGATTTATCCCAAGGATGCAGGGATGGTACAATATCCCCAAATCAATAAACATGATACATCACATAAACAAATTGAGAGATAAAAATTACATAGTCAGATCAATAGATGCAGAAAAAGCATTTGACAAAATCCAACAACCATTCTTAATAAAAAAACTCTCAGCAAGGTGGGAATAGAAGGATCATACCTCACAATAATAAAAGCCATATATGATAAACCCACAGCCAACATCATACTCAATGGGCAAAAACTAAAACCATTTCCCCTAAAAACAGGAACAAGACAGGGATGCCCACTCTCACCACTCCTATTGAACATAGTGCTGGAAGTATTAGCTATTGCTATCAGACAAGAAAAAAAAATAAAAGGCATCCAAATAGGAAAAGAAGTAAAACTGTCCTCATTTGCAGATGACATGATACAGTACATAGAAAACCCTAAAGACTCCATCAAAAAAATTATTAGATGTGATAAATGAATTCAGCAATGTAGCAGGGTACAAAATTAACACCACGAAATCTTTGGCATTTCTATATACCAGTAATGAACTTACAGAAAGAAAGACTAAAACAGAAATCCCATTTACCATCGCACCAAAAAATTTAAGATACCTAGGAATAAACTTAACTAAGAAGGTAAAAGACCTATATGCAGAAAATTACACACCACTAAATAAAAAGAGAGACAGAGGAAGACATAAACAGATGGGAGAACATACCATGTTCATGGATTGGGAGAATCAATATCATTAAAATGTCCATTCTAGCCAAAGCAATTTATAAATTCAACGCAATCCTCATGAAAATACCAAAGGCATACTTCACAGACCCAGAACGAACTTTCCAAAAATTCATCTGGAATAAGATAAGACCCTGAATAGCTGCAGCAATCCTTAGAAAGAAGAACAAAGTAGGTTGGATCTCAATGCCAGATTTTAAGCTGTATTACAAAGCCACTGTTCTCAAAACAGCCTGGTACTGGTGCAAGAAGAGACACATAGGTCAATGGAATAGGATAGAGAACCCAGAAATCGACCCAAACCACTTTGCTTAATTAATAGTTGACAAAGGAGGCATGAACATACAATGGAGGCAAGACAGTCTCTTCAACAAATGGTGTTGGGAAAATTGGACAGAAACATGCAAAAAAATAGAACTACACTACCAACTTACACCTTACACAAAAATAAACTCAAAATGGATAAAGGACATAAACATAAGACTGGAAACCATAAAAATACTAGAGGAATCCACAGGAAGCAAAAATCTCCAACATATGCAGAAGGAACTTCTTCATTGACACAGCTCCTCGGGCAATGGAAACTAAAGAAAATGGGACTAAACAAATGGGACTACTTCAAAATAAAAAGCTTTTGCATAGCAAAGGAAACCATCAACAAAACAACAAGAAAACTCACTGCATGGGAGAACATATTTGCCAATGATATCAATGATAAGGGTTTAATCTCCAACATTTACAAGGAACTCATACAATTACACAAAAAGAAGATAAACAACCCAATCCAAAAATGGGCAACCGACCTAAATAGGCACTTATTGAAAGAAGACAGAAGGAAGGCCAAGAGACATATGAAAACCTGCTCAAAGACACTAATCATCAGAGAGATGCTAATCAAAACAACAATGCAGTACCATCTCACACCTGTCAGACTGGTTATCATCAACAAATCAACAAATGACAAGTGTTGGTGAGGATGCAGAGAAAAAGGAATGCTCGTGCACTGCTGGTGAGAATGCAGACTTTTGCAGCCACTGTGGAGAACAGTATGGAGTCTCCTCAAAAAACTAAAAATGGAACTCCCATTTGACCCAGTGATCCCACCTCTAGGAATATACCCCAAGAGACTAGAATCTCCAATCAGAAAGGATATATACACCCCAATGTTCATAGCAGCACAATTCTCCATAGCTAGTATTTGGAAACAGCCTAAGTGCTCATCAGTAGATGATGGGATTAAAAAACTGTGGTACAGCTACACAATGGAATACTATGCTGTGGTAAAAAAGAAGGAACTCCTACCAATAGCAACAACATGGATGGAGATGGAAAGCAATGTTCTAAGTAAAATAAGCGAGACAGAGAAAGACAATAATCATATGATCTCACTCATCTCTGGAATAAAATGAATGACAAATACTGATGATCCAGATCAGATCCAGAGAAATGAGAAACGTTCTCAAAACATCAAACCTCGGGAAAGGTGGGTGTTGGTGGGAATAAGAGGAAGAGATCAACAGAGGGATCTTCGTACATGCATATGAGCATAATCATTGGGCACAGACAATGGGGAAGGGAGGACATGAGAGGGAATCCATACAGTGGTCACCATAACCTTAAGAGAAATTGCTTCATGAGACAAAGATTTTTAAATGAAACTCTATAACATGAAAATCATTTTGAAAGGAAATAAAGGGAAGTTTCCTTTAAATGTCATAAGGATTGTAATTGAAAGTCAATATATTTGGCCTCCTGAGCTAAGGTAAGTAATCTGTGTTTTTGCCTCCCTGAAAAAGTTTATAGAAAGTTACAAAAAGAAATTCACAGCCCGTTTGAAATTGAATTGCCATGACCTAGAGCAAAGAATATCCGTACATGATATTATCCTACAATATCATTTAATTTCTGATATTTTACAACAGCATATTATACAACTATCCCAAATAAACTTACAAACTAATTCTTTGAATGTTTAGCAGCAATTTAAAAAGAGGATATGAAAGGATTTAATCCCTTTCAGAAGGAATTGAGACACTGGGAAGGCACTTGAGCATTCTATACTGGACCCTCTTTTCTCTTTTGCCAAGAGGGACCCTCTTCTCACAATGCAATGGTCCTCAGCTATAGCCTGAGCTCTCTATTCACACTGAGGTTGAAGCCTCAAGGTGGCTGGTATAATGGATCTGTCTCTCACCCAATGGTGTGAGCTAGGCCCTCCCTGGAGAAGGAATCTGAATTCCCCAAGATAAGTGACCAGAGCCGGGGCCCCACCAACAGGCAAGGGGATCCCCAAGGCAGGTGCTGGGCGTGGAGGCCACCGGGGCATAGGCTACCATGTAGACAGAACTGAACCTCACAACACCCTGCTTGGCCCCAAGGATGACTGGTTAGCCAGAGACGGGTAAGATTCCTCAGGGAAGTAACAACCTAAGACAGGCACAGTCACAGAGGGACCATCAGAAGAGGACTTGGGGGTCAATAGAGATAGAGCACAGACCTTCACCCCCCCAACCTTGCAGGGGTCTGAAACTTTACCTCTTCTGTGAGAGGTCTCCTGCCCCAATGGATATCTCGCTTCCCACGCTCATCACAGATCGGGACCCAGGTAACAGACAGTAACATGCCGACAGCAGCTGCCCTATATCTAAATTCAGCCTAGCATTAGGAATGTTCAGTGCCTACTCAATGCAAATAAACCTTTCCACTAATATATACAGGGTAATCTAAGATTGTTGGTAGAGTATTAAATTTGACGTCAAAGTGTTATCAAGCTTTCAGATTAATTTAAATTGGCCAACTGAAATAAGCGAACACACAAGAAAATTTAAGTGTACTAGACAAAAAGCTGTTTCTAAAGCATTAACTTTCTATTAATAGCTCATCTCATGGTAAAATTGCTTAATATGTAATGAAAATAATTTTTGCATATTTGTGTGCAAAAAATTAAAATTTAAAGTTATCAAGATTGCATTAAAAATTTTTACCAAATCCTCTATTAATCAAAAAAAAAAAAAAGTAGGGGAGAGCAGGATGATATCATGTAAGGAAAAATATCTGGTAAGTAAATTACATCTAGAGAATTTTCACTTTAGAAAATTAATTTCCATTTGTAATACTAACAGCAAGACACTCATGAAAAAACACACATGTTGTCTAAATAAGGCAAAGGAAAAGCGGGTAGGCAGAAATAAAAAGGACCCCAAGCCAATTTTATAGAAAAGATTCCTGTATTAACTCTTGGTCAAGAATATGTTTATATACTTTCAGAAAACAACTCCAAGACCAAGTGGACTCCTGCAACACAGAGGAACTGACAGGTCTGCACCAACCACAAAGACAGGAGGAGAAACAGTCCAGAGATGGAAGACGCGGACGACGCTTTGCCATGCGAGCAGTCAGCAGCAGTGCATCGCTACAGGATGTCTAAGACCAATCCAGAGAGGGTTGGACCAGCATCGCCACCATTTGTCCACTATCCAGATACCATTGATGACATGTACACATAAGGAACTGTTTGACATTGAAACTTGAACTCAAAGCTCTCATACATTGAAATTGGGACTCCAAAATGTTTCTTTTGCTCTGGTGGGTTTATTTCTAGCCTACAGGGGCAAGATGTTTTTAAAGACAAGAATCAGGGGGTGGGGGGGAAGCAGATACAGAGTCAAAGAAACAATGAACAGACTGTGGTGCTACAGTGGGGAGGTTTCGGGGAAGAGGTCTGTAGGAGATTAACCAAAGGACTTGTATGAATGTGTGTATGCATAGCCAGTGGATACAGGACAATGAGGGGGGTAGGGGGCAGGACAGATGAGGGCATGTACTGGGGGGTGGGGACGGCAATAGGGAAATAAATAAATAAATAAATACGATAAAAGAATGAAGAAAGCCTACAGGAATTACAAAGAAAAACAAACAAATTTTGTATTGTGGGAATTCCAGAAGGAGAAGAGAAAGAGAAAGGGACATAAAGAATATTTAAAGCAATAATGGCTGAAAACCTCCCAAACATTGGGAGAAAAATGGACATACATATCCATGAGGCCTAAAGGACTCCAAAGAGTGTGAACCTGAATAGGACTCACTAAGACACATTGTAACCAAATTCTCAAAAGTAAGAGACAAAAAATAATAATAATAAAAAAAAAGAATTTCAAGAGCAGCAAGAGAAAAGAGTAAGTTACACACCAGGGAATCCCCATAAAACTATCGGAAAATTTCTCAACAACAACAAAAATGTTGACCAAGAAATAATGAATTAAATATTCAAAATGTTAAATAAAAATAACTGTGAGCCAAGAACTCTATAGCCAGCAAGTCTATCCTTCAAAACTAAATGAGGAATACAGACTTCCCCTAGAAACAAAAGCAGAAGTTCATTTCCACCAGACCTGACTTACAAGAAATCCTAAAGTGAGTTCATTGAGTTAAAGGAAAAGAATTCTAACTAACATAATTAAAGCATAGAAAGATACTATAAATCTCCCTGGTAATCATAAGTAAAGAGTCATAATTAGATTCTACAATACGGTAATAGTGGTGCATGATTCACTTACAATTCTATCTTAAACACTTTTTAAAAGTATAGTAAAAGTATGAGTAACTACAGTAATTTGTTACTAGTTATACAACACAAAAATATGTACATTGTGACGCAAATAACCTAACATGTGAGAGGGTAAGTAAAAGTTTAAAGGGTATTGATTATATTAAAGATACATTGTTACCAGTTTAAAGTAGGGTGTTATAATTTTTAGATATTTTATGTAAGATCCATGGTAACCACAAGGGAAAATCCTGTAGTAATTATACAAAATACATGATAAAGAAGTCAGAGCATCTGATACCAAAAAGACATCAAAACACATACACACACAAAGACAGCAGGATGCAAAACAATGAAGAATGGAACTACAAAACAACTGGAACACAATGAACAAAATGGCAATATCAAGGCTTTCTCTAGCAATTATTACTTTTTGGAGCAGATTAAATTCTCTAATCAAAAGACATAGAATGGCTGAATTGATTAAAAAACAAAACAAAAATAAGATCTAATAATACACTGCCTACAAGAGACTTACTTTACCTTAATGACACACACAAATTGCAAGTGAAAAGATGGAAAAAGAAACATCAACCAAATGATAACCAAGTAACAACAAAAAAAACACAAGGGGTAGTTAGTTATACTTCCACTAGAGACTCTGTGCACAGGTAGGGGGGTCTCTAAGCATGGCTGGTGATCAGGGCTGATCAGGACCTTCTGGCTGCCAGCAGGGCGCCCCCTTCCCCAGCTGCTGGCCATGGTCTCTGTTACCTGGCTGCCAGATGGGGCCTCCTTCATTTTACACCACCCCTGGTTGTCAGTGCACTTTATAGGGAGCAATTGAACTCCTGATCTCCAGGTCAAACTCTCCTGGGGACACTTTGCATATTAGCCTTTTATATATATAATTAAGACAAAATAAACTTTAAACTAAAAATGGCACAAACAGACAAAGAAGATTATTATACCATGATAAAGAGGTCAATACATCAAGAAAATACGATAATTGTAAATAGTTACAGACCCAACATTATAAAGCATGAAAATATTTAAAGCAAAAACTAACAGAGTAAAAATGTAAAAAAAAAACCAGTAATAATAATAGTTGGGTACTTAAATATTCCACTTTCAACTATCGGTAGAGAATACAGACAGAATCAATAAGAAAACAGGGGATTTGAATAGCAGGCATAAAAAAGAACATTAAATTAATCATCAGCAGAATATACATTCTTAAATGCACATGGGACATTTTCTAGCATAAGCCATATGTTAAGCTATAAAACAAATCTTAGCAAATTCAAGATTAAAATCAAACCAAGTATTCTCTCTGACCACAATGCCAGGAACTAGAAATCAAAGTAAACTAGAAAATTCACAAACACATGGAAATTAAACAAAACTCTCCTGAACAACCAATGGATCCAAGAAAAAAAATGAAGGTGATAGAAGAAAGTTTGGTGAAACAAACAAAATTGGAAAAACAGTACAAAATTACTTTGGAGATATAACAAAAACATTTATAAGAGAACAGTTCATAGCAATAAACACCTATTTTAAGAAGCAAGAAATACCTCAAATAAAAAAACCTAACTATACTTTAAGGAAGTAAAAAAAAGAGCAAGGTTAACAGAAGAAAGAAAATAATAAAGACTAGAGCAGAAAATTTTAAAAATAGAGAATATAAAAACAATAAAATGATTAGTTAGTTCCTTGAAATGATAAAGAAACTTAACAAACCCTTAGCTAGACTAATGAAGAAAAATAGAAAAAAAATTATAAACATAAATGGGGTAAGTACAATTTTTTTAACCATATCAATTAAAAGTAACTAAGAGGCCAATAAACTGAAAAATCTAGAAAAAAAAATAGGAAAATTCTTAGAAACAATCTACGTATCAAGACTGAATCAGGAAAAACAAAAGAAAATCTAAATATATTAATTATAGTAAGTACATTGAATCAGTAATATCAATTCTCTCCACAAAGAAAAGATCAGAATGAGATGCCTTCACTCGTGAATTTTATCAAAAATTTAAATAAGAATTAACACCAAGCTTTTTCAAAGTCTTTCAAAAACTGAAAAAGAGGGAATACCCTCGCCCCCCGCCCCAACTCATTTTGAGGTAAGTTTGATCCTAACACCAAAAACTAGGAAAAGATGCCACCTAAAAAGAATATGATAGGCAATGTCACTGATGAATATAGAGGTAAACATTCTCAATAAAATACTAGCAAACCAAATTCGGTAGCACATTAAAAAGTTCATGTACCATGATCAAAAGTGGTATTTATCCCTGGGATGCAAAGATGGTTCAATGTTTTACTGGACATCAATGTAGTGAAAGAAGCCCTAGCTGTTTTGGTCCAGTGGACAGAACTTAGGCCCTGGGAAGTTCTGTAGATTTTATTAAAGGTTGTAGATTTTATTCTGGTCAAGGGCAGGTACTTGGTTGTAGGCTCAATCCTGGCCCTACTCAATGTGTGTACAGGAGGCAACCAAACTATGTATCTTTCTCAGATTGATGTTTCTCTCTGTGTGTCTCTATCCTCCCTTCCACATTCTCTAAATATCAATGGAAAAAAAATATATATTCTTGGGTGAGAATTAACAAAAAAATAGAGAGAGAAAAGACTAATATGAACATCTCAATTGATAGAGAAAATAATTTGACAAAATTCCACATTCATTTGTGATAAAAATTCCTAACAAATTAACATAGAAGGAAGATATCTCAACATAAAGGGTGGCTACTTTTCCTGTTCCTAGTCAACATAGTACCAGAAGTTTTAGCTAGAGCATTCTGTCAGGCAAGAAAAAGGTATCAAGGGTATGAGAATTAAAAAAAAAAAAAAAAAAAAAAAAAAAAAAAAAAAAAAAAAAAAAAAAAAAAAAAAAAAAAAAAAAAAAAAAAAAAAAAAAAAAAAAAAAAAAAAGTAAAATTGTCTCTATTTCCAGATAGTATGATTTTATATTTTTTAGGGAAAATCCTAAAGACTTAACCAAAAAAAATGTTATACTTAATAAATAAATTTGGTAAAATATCAGGATATGAAATTAACTTACACAAATCAGTAGCATTTCTATACACTAAAAACAAATTTTCTTAAAAAAAATAAAGTAATTGATCCCATTTATAGTGCACCTAAATAAAAAGATATACTTACATTTAACTAAAGAGACCAATGATCCCTACTTTAAAAACTACACGACATTGGAGAAGAAACCAAGATGGCGGTATAGGTGAACACCTAAAATGCTGCCTTGCACAACAATTTCAAAACTACAACTAAAAGACACAACAGACATCATCCAGAACCACAGGAAAGTTGACTGAGTAGAAATTCTACAACTAGAAGGAAAGAGAGGGACTCACGGAGACTCAGAGGAGCTGCAAAAAGCTGAGGTATGGAGACACACATTTGGAAAGAGTGGATGGCAAAGTACCTGGCTGGCTTCCTCTGGGGGGAGAAAGGTGGAGACTCCCAACTACACTGAACCTCTTATTCTATGGCATTGAACCCCAGTTTTGTGTGAGACTCATACTGGGGGAGTCTGGACTGTGAAAAGGGAGGAGTGCATGGAAAATTAGGGGAGCCATGAAAGGGCAGAGGTCTGAAGGTGCACACACCACTGCACGCAGAAGACAGACTGCTGATTGTGCCACTGGATTTCTCTAGTGGGGCAGGAGACAGAGCCTCCTAACTGTGCCACTTCTAACTGCACTGAACTCCAGTTTCAGGTGAGACCCATACTCATATGGGTCCCAGAGCGCAGGGGAGCCGGAAAGTCAGAGGTCTAGAGGAATATGTGAACCTGCCCACAGAGAGGCTGCCAAGATCACCGAGAGACACTTCAGATCCAGGGGCCACATAGGGTGGGGCTGACTGGAAACCAAGGCCATCTGCTAAGCCCTGAGACTCTACCCCATCCAGGCTCAACAGAGAGGCTTTTGCAGTTTTGCAAGTCTTATATCATAAAACTGATTCCAACACAGAAGTTCTCCTAGCACAGTGAAAATATGAAAACAAAGGAACAGATCACAAATGAAAGAAATGAAGGAAAACAAATGATTGGATATAGAGTTCAAAACCACAGTTATAGTTTTTCAAGAATTTTCTAGAAAAGATGGATAAATTTAGCAAGACCCAAGAGGAGATGAAAAAGAACCAACTAGAAGTTTAACATACACTGACTGAAATAAAAAATATTATACAGAGACCTAACAGCAGACTAGAGGAAGGCAAGAATCAAGTAAAAAATTTGATTATAAAGAAGCAGAAAACACTTAACTGGAAAAGCAAGCAGAAAAAAGAATCCAAAAATGTGAAAATAATGCAAGAAGCTTCTTGGACAACATCAAGCATACCAACATTAGAATTATGGGGATGGCAGAAGAAAAGAGAGAGCAAGATACTGAAAACCTATATGAAGAAATAATGATTGAAAACTTCCCACATCTGGTGAAAGAAATAGACTTATAAGTCCAGAAAGTACACAGAACCCCAAATAAAAGGAATCCAAAGAGGACCACACCAAGACACATCTAATTAAAATACCAAGAGCAAAAGACAAAGAGTTCATCAATACCAAACCAATATTATATGAAATGCTGAAAGGTACTCTTTAAGAAGAGGAAGAAGAAAAAGGTAAAGATAAAAATCATGAACAACAAATACATATCTATCAACAAGTGAATCTAAAAATTAAGTGAATTAAAAATCTGATGAACAGAATAAACTGGTGAATATAATAGAATCAGGAGCATAGAAAGGGAGTGGACTGACAATTTTTAGGGGGAAAGGGGTGAGGGGGGTGCAAGGAGAGACTGGACAAAAATCATAAATCTATGGATGAGGACAATGTGAGGGGAGGTAAGGGTTGAGGGAGGGGTGGAAGCCGGGTGGAGGGGAGCTATGGGGGGTTAAGGGGAAGAGAAACAAATGTAATAATCTGAACAATAAATGTTTATTAAGTAAAAAATAAATCAGGTTATAGAAAATTCTAAAAAAATAAATAAATAAAATAAAAACTACAAGACATTGAATCTATAGATTCAATGCAAACTCTATTAAGAATCCAACAACATATTTACAGAAATTTAAAATAGCTTACCTAAAATTTATATGGAATCACAAAAGATCCTAAATAGTCAAAGAAATCCTTAGAAAGATAAAACAGGGGCATCTGCCCTCGCCTATGTTGCTGAAGGGTTGTGGGTTTGATTTCTAATCAAGGGAACATCCCTGATTGCAGTTTCAGTTGGGACACATACGGAAGCAACCAATTGCTGTTTCTCTCTCATTTTAATGTTTCTCTTTTTCTTTTTCCCCCCACCCTCTACCTCCCTTCCACTCTCTCTGAAAAACAATGGGGAAAATATCCCCAAGTAATGATGAACAACAACAAACAGAAAGCATCACACTTTGATTTCAAGCTATACTATACCATTTTGAGTGTGGTATGGCCATAAACACAGACAAATAGAGGAAGGAAATAGAATTGAGAGCTCAGAAAGAAACCCAAGTATATACACTTAACTAATATTTGACAAGGGAACCAAGAATAACTTAATGGAGAAAAGACAATTGTTGGAAACCAAAACATTGTTCTCACTAAATGGATATAAACAGGAGGCTAGAAGGCTGGACAACCTTGAAGTTCTGAAAGGTCAAAACCAGCCACTCCTTATCTAATTGAGACAATGAACTTCTCCATCAAATAATCATGTCAAGCCTGACTGATAAAATAATCTACTTGTTACTGGAATTGCCTGCTTCAGGGCAAAGGGTGTAACCCAAACCTAAATAAAAGGGATGTCAATGCCAAAGGAAAGTGGCAGTCCTTTCCACTAGAGGAAGGCTCCCGCCTGGCCCCTCAATATCGCCAAATTAATGTTTTCTAGTCTCTCATTTCGTTTGCATGCAGCCTCCTTCAGAACCCAAACCCTGACCAGGGAACCCTGAACCACGCGGGGCATGGAACGAGGTTCCCACAGACAATCTTTTCAATAAATGGTACTCAGATAGATGGATATTCACAGGTAAAGTGGAACTGGAGCATATCTTACTGCATTCATATAAATTAACTCAAATGGATTAAAACCTTAAATGTGAGACCTGAAATCATAAAAATTGTGGAATCAAACATAGGAATAAATCTCCTTGGCATGGGTCTTTTTTAAAAATATATTTTATTGATTTTTTTACAGAGAGGAAGGGAGAGTCAGAAACATTGATAAAAGAGAAACATTGATCAGCTGCCTCCTGCACACCTCCCCCTGGGGATGTGCCTACAACCAAGATACATGCCCTTGACCTGAACCAGAACTTGGGACATCTTGGTCTGCAAGCGGACACTCCATCCACTGAGCCAAACCTGTTAGGGCAGCATGGGTCTTAATGATTCTTTTAATACAACACCTTAAGCACAAGCAACAAAGTAAAAAATAAACAAGAAGAACCACATCAAAAACAAAACAAAACAAAAAAAAAAAAAAAACTTCTGTGTAGCAAAAGAAACCAGCAACAAAACAAAAACTTACAAAGTTACCAAAAATATTTGTAAACAATATATCTGATACGGGATTAATATTCAAACAATGTGAAGAACGCATACAATTCAATAGCAAAACAAAAGGATTTTTAAATGAGTAAAAAAGATCTGAATATTCATGTCTCCAAAGAAGATATACCAAAGGCCAACAGGTGCATAAAAAGATGCTCAACTTCACCTTCACAAGGTATTAGGGAAATGCAAATCAAACCACAATGAGAACTATCCTCATGCCTGTTACAATGTTCATCATCAGATAATATAATTTTCCCTGTGAAGTGAAGTATCTGTTCTTTAGTAGTTCACTGACTTTTTTCAATCCATGATAGGAGACACATTGGTAGACTTTAATAACATCCACCAATCTCTAAGTAAGCAAATGTTTTTCTTTGTGCACTGCTGGTGGGAATGCAGACTGGTGCAGACACTGTGGAGAATAGTATAGAGTTTCCTCAAAAAAATAAAAATGCAACTCCCATTTGACCTAGCAATCCCACTTATAGGAATATATCCTAAGAAACTAGAAATACCAAACAGAAAGGATTTATGCACCCCTATGTTGATAGCAGCACAATTTACAATAGCTACAATTTGGAAACAGCCTAGGTGCCCATCTGGAGATGAGTGGATCAGAAAACTATGGTACATTTACAAATTGGAATTCTATGCTGCCATCAAAAAGAAGGAATTCTTACCATTTGCAGCAACCTGGATGGAACTGGAGAGCATCGTGCTAAGTGAAATAAGCCAGTCAATGAAAGAAAAATACCACATGATCTCACTTATTTTTGGATAATAAAGAGCATTATAAACTGATGAACAAAAAGATAGATAGAGTCAGTAAAGCATCAAACAGACTGTCAAACTACAGTGGGAATGTTAGGGAGAGGTGAGGTAGATAAGAGATCAACTAAAGGACTTGTATGCATGCATATAAGCATAACCAATGAACACAAGACACTGGGGGTTTAAGATATGCCTGGGAAGGGGAAGCAATGGGAAGATATGTTTACATGTAATACATTAATAAAAAATTTTAAAAAATAATATGATTTATAGAATAAAGAGCTATAGCAGTTCTTCCAGAATGAGTATGGGAGTGTATGTGTGTGTATGTGTGTATATATAAACGTGCACACTTCTAATTTTACACAAAGCCATGTTTGAATTCTTTTATTTAAATATATATTTTATTGATTTTAGAGAGGAAGGAAGAGGGATAGAGAGACAGAAACATCAGTGATGAGAGAGAATTACTGATTGGCTGCCTCCCGCATGCCCCCTACTGGAGATCGAGCCCGTAACTCAGGCATGTGCCCTTGGCCAGAAACGAACCTGGGACCCTTCAGTCTATCCACTGAGCCAAACTGGCTAGGCCCATCTTTGAATTCTTATCATAATGACTTTTTTTTTCTTTTGCCTGAGGACAAAAATAATTTCCCACAAAATTATCAATTAATGTTGGCTTTCAGAAACTCTTCATCTTTTCACAATGGAGACACTAAAAGAAAATTGGAACTGCAACTGAGTGAATGTTACCTTCAGGAGGCAGCACTGAGTGGTGAGGAGGGGACAGGCATTTCTTTGGCATCAATGGGAGAAAACAGGCAGGCTATCATTTTGTGACTAAAATTCATAAAAATCTCTATAATATTTTTAATAAGAAGAAGTAATGTGGGGCCTTGGAAATTCCTGTCCTCACATGTGCCAACTGCAGCATGTTTTTGAAACAGGAATCCTTCACTCATCCTGACTGCCTTCTTTTTGGGAACAGACTCTGCTGCTGCCAAAACCCAGTCACAGTTTAGTTGCACAGTGGAACCAGTGGAGGCGACATGCTGGAAACTATGTAAGAAGAATGAATAAGGATGGAGGCAAGCAGGATGGAAGAAGAATAGGAAGTTGGTTGAACTGCACAACCAGGAGCAAGGCCAAGAGAAACAGCTTCACCACAGCAATGAATTCCTTTGGTGTCATGACCAATGAAGAATTCTGGCAGGTGTAGAATGACCTTCACAACCAAAAGCAGAGGAAGGAGGAAGTATTTCAAAAACCTCCCTTTGCTGAGATCTCCCACCTGTGGATTGGAGAGAGAAAGGCTATATAATTCCTATGAGGGACCAGTGTCATTGTGCTTCCTGTTGGGCTTGTAATGCAACTGGTGCCTTTACAGATGTTCCAGAAAACAGGTAAACGTATTTCATGGAGTGGACAGACCCTGGCAAACTGCTCTTATTCTTAAGACAATGAGGGCTGCGATGGTGGCCTCATGGATAATGCCTTCTATATGTTGAGGACAGCAAAGGCCTGGACTCAGAGGAATTCTATGCATATCACTCAAGGAACGAATCCTGCAAAAACAAGCCTGGGTTTTCTGCTGCCAATGACACTGGCTTTGCAGACACCCATGTGCAAAATAAGTCCTTTATGAAGGCAGTAGCAAGTGTGGTGCCATCTCTGTTGCTATCAATGTGAGCTGTAGATTTTTCCAGCCTTATGGAAAAGGCATTTATTATGAAGCAGAATGTAGCAGCAAAGACTGGTGTTCTGGTGGTTGGCTATGGCTTTGAAGAAGCAGGACTGAATAGTAAGTATTGGATTGTCAAGAAAGGGAGTATAGCTTGGGGCATGGGTATCTACATAAAAATGGTCAAAGACCGAACAACCCCTTTGGAATTGTGTGAGCTAGCCTAGTGTGTGAGATGATGGCAATTAAGAGGTATGTGATTAAGAATAAAATAGCCAAAGGAGAAATTTTGTCTTATAATTCACCAGATCTTGTTTTATGCATTAAAATACTTCAATTACTGAAGATCTAAGCTGTGATTTAAATTGTGTGACATTTTACACTGGTACAATGTTACCACTTCTTTAAATTATTTGTGCAAACAGTTTTGTATGGTTGACTTGCCTAATAACTTTAAAATTTTTACGTTTGAAAAGGATGTATAAAGTTTCATATTTTAAAATAAAGCTTAATTTCAAAGTAAAAAACAACAACAATGTAGCTTAAAAGTTAAAATGATATAAAGTTAGATAAACATCAGATTCGAATCTTAGTTGTGCCATGTGCATTGTTTAACTGTGGTATGTTATTGCACAGCTTTGTGACTTCCATGGTTGATATGATGGAACTGATCAAGTTCATTTCAGACTTGCTGTGATGACTGAGGATACAAAGACAGCCTTAGCCGAAACCGGTTTGACTCAGTGGATAGAGCGTCGGTCTTTGGACTGAAAGGTCCCGGGTTCGATTCCAGTCCATGGCATGTATCTTGGTTGCAGGCACATCCCCAGTAGGAGGTGGGCAGGAGGCGGCTGATCAATATGTCTCTCTCATCGATGTTTCTAATTCTCTATCCCTCTCCATTCCTCTCTGTAAAATATAAATAAAATATATTAAAAAAAAAAGACACCCCTAACCCAGAGTGGGTATATGGTAAGTAGGTGTACATAAGAATGTTTCTAGGTGAAGAAAGTCATCGGAAGATGATACTTTAAAGAAATCCATATACAAGTCAGAGCCTTTTCAGTTCAACAAAGAAAGGAACACTTTCATTTAATCATTTTCTATCTCAATGGCTATGAGGCTAAACTTTATATTTCTGCTTTATATCTAGTAAGAAATACTTAGTCATTGACTTCAAGAATTTTGAGTGATTCTTCTCTTTTTATACCCCTATTATCTTCTTAATCCACTCTTTAATTTCTGCGAAAGTCAAGAAAACACTGTAGCCTTCTAAGTATTTAATCAGGCCATTTCTCATTCTCTGAATGCCCCACCCACTTTCTTAGCAAAATCTTCAACCTGCCTCTTTCAAGATATTTCTATAGGATCACAACTCCAGCACAATCAAATTATGTCTCTGCGTTTTGTATGCTAAGCATTTATTTAAAACAAAGAAACAAACAAAAAACTAAGTTGGCTTCCACGCCATTAACACAGCAAAACAGCACTCAGTTCAACTCTTCCCATAAGGCAGATGGCCAGATAGTTGTAAACTGCCTTACAAATCAATAAATAAAGAGATTTCCTGCTGAAACCGGTTTGGCTCAGTGGCTAGAGCATCGTCCTGTGGATTGAAAGGTCCCAGGTTCAATTCCGGTCAAGGGCATGTACCTTGGTTGCAGGCACATCTCCAGTAGGGGGCATGCAGAAGGCAGCTGATTGATAGATATCTCTCTCTCATTGATGTTTCTAACTCTCTATCCCTCTATCCCTCTCCCTTCCTCTCTGTAAAAAATCAATAATATATATATATATGTATTTTTTTTTTAAGAGATTTCTCAACAAAACCAAGAGCTGGTTCTTTGAAAGGACAAACAAGATTGATGGACCTCTACCCAGGCTCACCAAGAAGCAAAAAGAGAAGACCCAAATAAACAAAATCAGAAATGAAAGAGGAGAAATAACAACAGACCCCGCTGAAATACAAAGGATTGTTAAAAAATACTGTGAACAACTCTATTCCAACAAATTGGACAACCTGCAAGAAATGGACATATTCCTAGAAAAATATAACCTTCCAAAACTCAATCAGGAAGATTCTAAACATCTCAATAGGCCAATAACTATGGAAGAAATTGAAGCAGTCATCAAAAAGCTTCCAGCAAATAAAAGCCTGGGACCAGATGGCTACACAGGAGAGTTTTACCAAACATTCAAGGAAGAATTAAAACCTATCCTCCTCAGACTATTCAAAAATATTCAAGAAGAAAGAACACTTCCAAACACCTTCTATGAAGCCAGCATCACCCTAATACCAAAACCAGATAAAGACAACACAATGAAAGAGAATTATAGGCCAATATCTCTCATGAACATAGATGCCAAAATCCTCAACAAAATTCTAGCAAATCGGATCCAGCAGTACATCAGAAAGATCATACACCATGACCAAGCAGGATTCATCCCAGA
>PVJN01009947.1:0-35536 GCA_004026805.1 Lasiurus borealis
TACGAATGTGGCCTTGAGATCTAAAGCCTCAATGAGGGGTCCCTTCACTTATCATAGAGGGGCTTTGTGAGGAGACTAAAGTTGGGAACCAGAGGCGAAAGTACCCAGTGAGGCTGAGAAAGGAGAGTATTTCTTGTCTAGATCCCTTGGTAAAGGTGGTCAGGAATGGGGAAAGGCCATGGAGGAAACAATGCATGTATAGTCCAAGGAATGGCTCGGTCTTGTGGGGTGAGAGTGAAACTGAGGTAGGTCACTGTGGCTCGGGACAGCTGGGCTTTATGAGGGGATGCACTGCAGCCCTGTTTGGGCACCGAAGTAGAATGAGAAAATGATAAATGGGGTGTCTAGTAAGATGCATTGTGGAGGTGAAGTGGTTAATGGCTGTGAGACTAGTCTGTCAACTCCCATAATAGAGATTGAGGAGGAGGCAAAGGTCCTAGTGAATTTGGGGAGAGCAGAATAAGTGGCCCAGTGTCAATTAAAAAGGAAATTGGCTTACTTGCCACCACATAATTACCCACGGCTCCGCCCTGATGATGTAAGTCTTTGGGTCCTGTCAGGGCCTGGGCAGCTTTAGACTTTGGTGCCCAGTCCCAGGAGGTCTGGGAGCTCCAAACCGGATCCAGAGGGTGGCTTTTCTGGACTGGCTGATGTCTGACCTGGAGGGGACAGACTACAGCCTGATTTCCAGTGGCCTTCGCTTCCACACCTTGGGCAGGGCCCAGGCAGAGATCTGGGGTTTGGGCAGGACTGCACCCAGTGTCCTTCCTTGTTGCTGAAACCCGAGACGGTATGAAGCAGGGCCTGGAGGAGGCTTAACCCCTGACTTACCCTTGCTGGAGGATCCGCACTTCGTTTGGGGTTTGTGAGAGCGGTAGCTAGGAGCTGAAAGGCCTTCTGGTCCTCAGTCTTGGCCTTATCTCACTTTGGTTTTGGATTTGGGTCTCCTGGTCTCTATTACTAAAGACCTTAGAGACCAGAATTATGAGGTCTTTTGAGGGTTTTATGGACCTATGTCTATTTTTTGAAGTTTGTGGCATATGTCGAAGGCTGATTGGGCTATAAATGGGTGTTCGGAAGAAGGGGTCCTTCTGGGGAGATGGAGTCTAATGTGATCAATTTCCATAAGGCCTCCTTGAGGTAGGGGCAGAGAGCCTGGTTTCTATCAGGGCCCTCAGTGATTTTATTGTGTCATAGCTGACTGATTTATGCACACCTTTTGAATCTGGCAATGAGGTGATTATATATGGCTTTAGAGCTGGTGCCCTGGAGAAGTAACCTGATAGTTCCATCTCAGGTCACTTGTGGGACCACATCAGTACCAACTGGGTTGGCCACCAAGTCTTGTTTGTAGAGGGCACAGCATGGTCCTGAGTTGCTAGCCCAACATGCTCTTTCTCCTCTGGGTGAGAGGGGAGAACAGGAGGACATAGATGTGGTGCCATGTCAGGTCATAGGACTGGGTCAGGCACTTAGATTCCTTGGTAAAAGTGGTGGGGTCAGTAGAAAAAGACCGGAAATGCCTCTCAATCTGTGCGAGGCCGAACATAGAGAATGGTACATGTACCTAGATAATCCCCTCAGTACCTGTTACCTCCCACGGGTTAAAGAGTGTGGTTTTTGGGTAGCCTGAGAGCAAGTGTTAGGTGGGAAAGGCTATTTTGGAGCTTGCATTCTTGGGATTTGGGCTCTCAGTGGCTTGGAGGTGGTTGCTGGTTAGGAGGGTCTGGGTTTTGGGAATCTACTGCAGGTGAGGGAGGGGGTGTGTAAGGGGGTGGAGCTTGGTGGTGGGTCTGCTGGGTCAAGAGTAGATTCAGAATCAGAAGTGTTAGGGTAAGATGTTTTGCTTGAAGGAGAAGGGTCTGATAGGTAGAGCAGGACTGACAGAGAGGGTTGGGACGGAAAGGTGAAAAGGCCTGGACGTAGGGAATCTATGACCATTTTCCATTGTGGTGACAGCACTCACCTAAATTGCGCAATGTGGCCGAAACTGGTTTGGCTCAGTGGATAGAGCATCGGCCTGCAAACTGAAAGGTGCCAGGTTCGATTCTGGTCAAGGGCATATACATTGGTTGCAGGCACATCCCCAGTAGGGGTTGTGCAGGAGGCAGCTGATCAATGTTTCTCTCTCATCAATGTTTCTAATTCTCTATCCCTCTCCCTTCCTCTCTTTAAAAAAAAATCAATAAAATGTATATAAAATAAATAAGTGCGCAATGTGTTAAAATGGAAAGTGCCCTTTTCAGGCCTTTGAGACTTGTTGTCTAGTTTATGTTGTGGTCAAACAGTGTGACAAAAGAAAATGAGGGCCTTGGGCCTGATCTCTGTGAGTGTGCAGAGGGAGTGTGGCATGGACCATGAGAGAGGAAGGCTGAGTGACAGACCACAAATCTAAAGGTGACAGTTTAGGGCAGGTGTCTCCACTGCTAAAGAAATCACCATGAGAAACAGGGGGTGGCCCTCCAGACTGGGCGTCCCCAGTCCAGAAGAACCCAAAACTGAATGGCTGAGGAGTCTTCTGGCCTAGCACTAGGACTTTCAAGAAGAGAGACCTTGGAGAAGTCAGTGAGAGAGAGTGGGCAGAAGAGTCCAGACGAGGGAAATTGTGGATTGTCACTCACCTAGAGAAGACTGGCCGCTGTGGGATGAGAGTCAGCCCTGGAGAAGGAGAGTTTCCCCATCCAGAATCCTCCTTGGCCGGTTTGAGAGGGTTTAGAGGGGAGGGAGGCCTGATAGCAGCTGGCAATTGAGTCACTAGAGTAAGATTGAGAGGCAAGCCCAAGACAAGCTGCCACTGCTTACTGCTCTCCAAGTAGCACACTGGGGTGACCCTGTGGAACCGTCTCGGGTTTCAGCACCAAATGTTAGGGTCACCAAAGGAGGAATACATGAGGCCAAACCATAAGAGATTATAAATTTATTAGGTCATTTGGACTTTAGGCGGCTTTTTCTGGGCAGAGGATTCTCTGTGCGGGTTCTGAGGAGAAACATAATGGTTTTAGCAAGTGGATGTGGTCTTCACAAAAGAATATCTGTTGTGAAGTGGCCTAAAGGTCAGTTCCAAGGGAAGGGGTATCCTGTCAATTATTTGATCAGGACTAACACCCGGACCCTTTGGTCCACAGGCCAATGTTCTATCCACTGGGCAAAACTGGCTAGGGCTATACAAATATTTCAAATTGAGATAAAAGAATTTTAGGATCAGCTTGATAATTTTTATAACAGAACCTAGGATCTTGACAAGGACTGTATTGATTCTATATATCAATTTGGGAATATTGCTGTATTAAGGATTTTAAATATTCTCATCCATGAACATGGTTCACTTATTTTTAAATCTTCTTTAATTTCTTAATTTTTTAAGCATGGTTCCTTTACTTCTTTGAACATATTTATAATTCTTCTGAAGTCTTTGTCTGCTAGTTTTACACATCTGGGTCCCTCAAAGGCCCTTTCTATTTGCCTGCTCTCTATTCCTGTGGACAGGTGATACTATCCTGAATCTATGCATCTCTTTTTCCTTTTTGGTTGAGGACTGGACATGTTAGGTGACATATATACTGGTATAATCAGTCTGGACACTGACCTCTCCTTTAAGTGCTAGTTGATGTTTGCCTGTTGGCTTGTACATTTCTCTAGTCTCCTATCTGGGCTCAACCTTGGATGTGAGGCAGCATCTCTGACCACAGGAATGACTGTGGTCTGAGGGGCTCTCTTTGACTCTCTCTGGGTTCCCTGACAAGTTTCTGGCTGTTGGTGTCACACAAGATTTTAGGCTTTTTAAATTGCTTGATTTCTTTGTTGTTTTCTACAACACCTTGGGGTATAATTTGCAGAGACAGGTATCACCAGTCTCTGAGACTTGTAACTACTCAGGAGGGCTCTCCTCAATTCCTCTTGTCCTGCTTCTCTCTGCTAATCTTCCAGTGGCTCTATGTTTTGCTTGTTGCTACTTCTGTCATCAAATTACCAGCCTGCTTATAATTGTTCACCGCCAGAGCCTTCATTGTTTTCAACAACATTCTTAGGTGTGAACTTCCTAATGTTCTACTTCCAGGAACTAACCAGTCCCTGAAGGGAGAGCTGGGAGTCTTCTGTCCCTATAGCCTACCTCTCCCCTGGGAGAGACCCTATGCTCCTGTGCTGGGTTAAGGTGGAGGACCGCAGCCTGCTGTTTCTGGGTGATACTCTCTTCTAGCATAGGGGTAAGGAACCTTCTTTCTGCTAAAAATCCATTTGGATATTTATAACATAATTTGCAGACCATATAAAATTATCAACTTAAAATTCACCTGCTGTATTTGGTCAAACATTTAGTTAATTCACCCCTAATGCCTCAGCAGGAACAAACCAAATGATTTCAAGGGCCTTATATGGCCTGTGGGCTAGATTTTCTCCACCCCGAATCTAGCAAGACATTGGGTGGGGTGGTAGTCTTGGTCTTCTCCCTGTGGAACTTCTGCCCTACAAGTGGGGGCTGAGGGAGGGAGCCCTGGTCTCACGGATAAACTTAACTTGAGTAGAACTTGTGCAACATGGAGCTGAGTGTGGGGAGCATGAGAGATCCCAATGGCCTGCCCCTCTGGGTGGAACCATAGCTGTAGACTGGGAACTGGGAGGGAGGCATCCATGTTGGCTGCATCCACCCAGAGTAAGGCCCTGGCCTGCTGAGCTTTGGAGAGGAGGTAGAATCAGATCATGGCTCAAATGACACAAACCCTCCTGTTCTTATTAAAATTTACTATTTTTTTAAATAAATATCATTTTCTATTTGCTGTATGACCACAGAACAATTTCCAGAGATTTGAAAATTTTCAGTGACATATATAATTTTTTCAGTTAAATAATAGTTTCACTAGAGAGCATTTTCCCCAAACTCCTCATACTCCTCATTACAGAATTCTTACTCTTGTTTTTTTCTTAGATACTGAAGTTTGAGGCTTTTTATGAAGGATTTGCAGGTGGAGAGAGCATGTGCCTCACAGCGGATGGAGGATAGGGCAGGGGGTTGCAGGAAGGAGGCCTTTACTAGGGCAAAAGGATCCAACAGTAGGAAGAGGGCCAAGGACACAAGCCACTTAGTAAGGATGTCCTTAGGCTGAAATATTAGTATCAATTTACTCACTGCCACCCAGATAAATAATCTATGTGTCATGCTTGGCTCCTGCATGCTAGAGATTATAAATGCCTATCCTAGACAGTAGAAAATCAGGCCACAAAATTGACCCTGTGTGACGAAGAACTGGTATTTTTCTTTTAGTTCAGTAGTGTTCCTTTCAGTCTATATGTGGTCTTAGGGGGATGGTGAATGATGGATTGGAAAAATTAAATTACATATGAAGTAATTTGAAAAACACCATAACACGATTTTAGGAAAGTCTTCTAATATAAAGCATTAAGTGTGTTGTTGTGAAATCTTATTAATATTACTACCCTGAAAACACTATCTATTTTAGGTATACCCAGAAAAAAAGTATACATAGAAACAAGGAACAGAAATTACATTTTCTGACTCAAATACGTTTCAGTTCCATGAGCAAGCATTTCTTGCTTGCTCACACATTTGTTCCATTGGTAATGTTTGAAAACCTTACTGACTTAAATTTTTAGTATTGTCTGGGGTTAAGTCCAGATAAAAATGAAATTCAGATACAATTGAAATATTTTTATTCTTTTCTTCATACAGATAGCCAACAGGTACACGAACACATATAGGTGGCTGGCAGGTACATGAAAAGGTGCTCAACACAATGTAAGTCAAAACCACATATGTTCTCACTTCACATCTGTTAGTGCTTTTATAAAAAAAAAACTAGCAATAATGTTGGAGAGGATATGGAGAAAAAGGAACCCTTTGTGTAGTAAATTGTGCAACCTATGGAACGCAATATATAGGTTCCTGAAAAAAAAAATAAATAAAACTACCATAATTCAGCAATTCTACACCTGGGCCTTTATCCAAAGTAAACAAAAACAATAATTCAAAAAGATAAATGCAGCCCTATATTCATTAAAACATTATTTATAATAGCCAAGATATGGAAATAACCTTAGTGTTCAAACAAATGAATGAATAGAGAAGATATGATGTATTTTCAATGGAATATTATTAAGCAATAGAAAAAGAATGAAATCTTGCCATTTGTGACAACATGGATAGACCTTAAGGGCATTATTCTAAGAGAAATAGATCAGACAGAGAAAGACAAGTACTGTATGATATCACTTACATGTGGAAAGTAAATATATATATATATATAATGTCCCAAAATGTATACACACTTTGAATAAATATTCATTCCAATGGGTTAAATCTGAAAAGAAAGTAACATCAACTGAGCTATCAGAAAAAAAAATTATACACATTTTTTGGGACACCCTGCATATAAACAAATATATAGATATAGAGAACAGGTTGGTCTTTGCCAGAGTCGGAAGTTGAAGAGTGGGATAAATGTATAAAATGGATTTTTATTTTAGTTCAAATAAATCATGTTTATTTTTAACATTAAGAAATGAAGTTTTTAACTTAATTTATTTTTGTAATTATTAACACGGTTTGCTGCAATTGTGATTATCAAGTAGAATTCAAGAAAGGAATGATTGACCAAAATTATCTACTCTTTGACTCTCAAATCTGTAGGTCCAAAAGGCCCAGGTCTCACCTCTCCAAATGTGGGCTCTTTGATTTGAGTCAAAGACAAAATGGATTATGAAGATCATATGGGGCCAGTAGATGAGTGAGGATGAATAGGAACAAAATTTATAAATAGACATGAGTCTATAAAGAACTCTGGTTTTCCAAAGATAATATGTATCCAATAGGAACTTTAATAATGACAGTAACGATTAAAAATGGCAATAGAGTAAGTGGATGCTGCACGAACATGCTCCCAGGACTAAAATGGAATTACAACTAAAATACAAAACAACTTCTTGAATAATCAATAGAAGACTCACTAGAAAGAACCCTAATAACTGAGTACAGAAAATGGAGATTTCATGGAGACTGGTAGGAGAGATAGATGAATGAAAGGGCTGGCCAGGCTCTGACAGACAGCAACTGAAGTTTTGGGGAGATACCTCAGCTGTAGGATGTTGCCACTGCAAGTCTAATCCCCAAGTTGGGTGCCCCGGAAGAGAACACCAGAACTGAGAAGGGTATCCACACAACATCTGGCTGTAAAAAACAATGGGGTTGCTCTCTGCCATGGAGAGATGGTTGGAAATGCAGACAACCTCTTAAAGGGCCAAGACACAAAATTCCTGTGGAACCACTTACCTTGTGCTCCAGCAGAGTGGACTGGAGCTGTGTGATCAGAAACCAGGATTGGGAGCTCTGGGGTAAGAACTCATAGGGCAGACACCCTGGTTTTCTATGCTGAGCCATTCCCTCAGTTTCAGAGGACATCTTTCTCATGCAGACATTTGGTATATTGATGGCTTTGCCTGATGGGAACACAGGTGACCCACCCTGTGGGAAAACACTTTGCCTTATGGTGTGGTATTTCTAAGTCCCATTAAGAGACTGTGAATAACTGCTTATTGGCAGAAGCAATTGAAAAAACCTTACTGAAAAAAACTCCTGCCATACCCGTGAACAATTGCCTAAGGACTATTCAAGATGGAATCCTATCAGTCTGTAGGCAGACAGTCTCTGGAGGCTTTGAGTCTTTGCCTGATCTGATTAGTCACAAACAGCATTTGACACTGTCCTGCACTGGAGATTGAAAAGTGTAGCAGATCTACTTAATATATAGTCACAAATCTCAACAGGCAGCCAAAAGAGGAGACAAAGAAACAACCCCCAAATGAAAGAACAAGAGAATTCTCCAGAAGAAGAGATAAATGAACTGGAGATAAGAAATTCATCTGATATGGAGTACAGATTAATGAAGATAAAGATGATCAACAGAGGAGAATCCAAGATGGCGGCATAGGTAAATACCTACACTGCTGCCTCGTGCAACAATTTCAAAACTACAACTAAAAGACAGAACGGACATCATCCAGAACCACAGGAAAGCTGGCTGAGTGGAAATTCTACAACTAGAGGTAAAGAGAGGGGCTCACGGAGACCCAGAGGAGCTGCAAAAACTGAGGTATGGAGATGCGCGCATGAGGAGAGCGGGTGCAAGAGTACCTGGCTGGTGTTCTCTGGCAGGAGGGAATGGAGACTCTCAAAGGCATTGAACCCCTTATCCTATGACACTAAACCCCAGATCCAGCCAAAACTCATATGGGGGGAATTTGGACTGTGAAAAGGGAGAGGTGCGTGGAAATTTAGGGGAGTCACAAAAGATCAGAAGTCTGATGGCGCGCACAGCACTGCTCAGAGGACAGACTGCTGATTGTGCCGCTGGCTTTCACGATTATCCAGTCACGTGAGACTCAGGGGCCATGGAGGGCGGGGCCGACTGGAAGGCAAGGCTGTCCCTTAAGACCTGAGACTCCACCTATCCCAAGCTCAACAGAGAGGCTTCTGCGGTTTTGCAAGTCTGGTATCATAAGGCTGAATCCAACACAGCAGTTCTTCAGGCATAGTGAAAATGCTGAGACAAGGGAAGGGATCACAAACAAAAGAAATGGAGGAAAACAAATGACTGGATATAGAGTTCAAAACCACTCTTATAAGGTTTTTCAAGAATATCCTAGAAAAGTTGGATAAAGTTAGCCAGAACCAAGAGGAGATGAAAAAGTATCAACTAGAGATGCAAAAGATCCAACTGGAGATGGAAAAGGACCAACTAGAGATGGAAAAGGACCAACTAGAGATGGAAAAGGTCCAACTAGAGATGAAAAAGGACCAACTAGAAATTAAACAAACACTGACTGAAATAAAAAATATTATACAGAGTCCTAAGAGCAGACCAGAGAAAGGCAAGAATCAAGTCAAAAATTTGAAATATAAAGAAACAGAAAACACTCAACTGGAAAAGCAAGAAGAGAAAAGAATCCAAAAATGTGAAGATAATGTAAGGAGCCTCTGGGACAGCTTCAAGCGTACCAACATCAGAATTGTGGGGGTTCCAGAAGAAGAGAGAGAGCAAGATACTGAAAACCTATTTCAAGAAATAATGACTGAAAACTTCCCACATCTGGTAAAAGAAATAGACTTACAAGTCCAGGAAGCACACAGAACCCCATATAAAAGAAATCCAAAGAGGACTACACCAAGACACATCATAATTAAAATACCAAGAGCAAAAGACAAAGAGATAATATTAAAAGCAGTAAGACAAAAATAGTTCATTACTTACAAGGGAGCACTCATACAACTGTCAGCTGATTTCTCAACAGAAACAATGCAGTCTAGACGGGAGTGGCAAGAAATATTCAATGTGATGAATAGCAAGAACCTACAACCAAGAATAATCTATCCAGCAAAGCTATCATTCAGAATTAAAGGGCAGATAAAGAGCTTCACAGATAAGAAAAAGCTAAAGGAGTTCATCAACTCCAAACCAGTATTATATGAAGTGCTGAAAGGTACTCTTTTAAAAGAGGAAGAAGAAAAAGGTAAAATACAAAAAAATTATGAACTACCAATACATATCTATCAACAAGTGAATCTAAAAATTAAGTGAATTAAAAATTTGATCAACAGAATAAACTGGTGAATATAGTAGAATCAGAAAGGGAGTGGACTGATAATTCTCAGGGGGAAAGGGGTGAGGGGTGTACAGGGAGAAACTGGACAAAAATCATACACCTATGGATGAGGTCAATGGGAGGGAGGTAAGGGCAGAGGGAAGGGTGGGAGCTGGGTGGAGGTGTGCTATGGAGGGGAAAAAAGAGAAACAAATGTAATAATCTGAATAATAAAGATTTAATTAAATAAAGACGATCAACAGCATGAGAAAATATATAATAAATATGAAAATAGAAATAAAGAATGACATAGGATAAATAAAGAACACATTGGAAGTACTATACAGCAGATTAGGGGGAGCTGCAGATTGAATTAGAAGACAGGGTTGAAAAAAATTACTCAATGAAAGAACCAAAAAGAGAAAAAATAACAGGACAACTTAAGAGAGTTGTGGGATAACATAAAACATAACAATATTCACAGCATAAGTGTGCCAAAAGAGGGAGTAAGGTATAGATAATGAGTTTGAAGAAATACTGGCAGAAAACTTCCCTAACCTGGTGAAGGAAAAAGTCACATTAGGCACAGAGAACCCCAAGCAAGAAGAACCCAAATAGGCCCATGCCTAGACATATCATAATTGAAATGCCAAAAATAAAGGACAAAGAGAGAATTTTAAAGGCAGCAAGAGAGAAGCAAACAAAGGAGTTCCCATAAGGCTGATACCTGATTTATCATCAGAAACTTTACAGGGCAGAGGAATGGCATGTAGTACTCAAGGTAATGGAAAGCAAGCATCTGAAACCAAGATTACTATAGCCAGCAAGGCTTTATTTCAAAATATATGTGAAATAAAGAGCTTCACAGATGGAAAAAAAAAGGCTAAAGAAGTTTATCGTCACCAAGCCAGCATTACAATAAATGCTAAAAGGACTGTTGTAATGAGAGGAAGAAATAGAGAGAGAGAAATAGGCATATAGAATTAAAATGGCAATAAATAAGTAGATATTAATAATAACCTTAAAGTTAAATGGGTTAAATACTCCAATCATAAGACATAGTGTAGCTTGATGGATACAGAAATATGACCCAACTATATGCTGTCTACAAGAGACCCACCTCAGAACAAAAAACTCACACAGGATGAGAGTAAGGGGATGACATTTTTTTCCCATGCAAATGGCAAAATAAAAAAAGCTGGAATATCAATGCTCATATCTGACAAAATAGACTTCCAAGTTAAGATAACAAAGGTAACTATGTAATACTAAAGGGATCAATCCAACAGGAGGATGTAACACTGGTAAGTATATATGCACCCAATACAGGAGCACCTAAATATATAAAAAACATTTAGAGGACTTTAAGGCAGAGATAGACAACAATACAGTCATAGTAGAGAACTTTAACACCCCACTGATTTCACTGGTTAGATTTTTCATATAAAAAATTAACAAGGAAGAAGTGGCTCAAAAAGACACAATGGATCAGATGGGTTTAACTGATACTTATAGAACATTTCACCTCAAAACTGCAGAATACACATTCTTCTCAAATGCAAATGGGTCATTCACAAAAATAAGCCACATGTTAGGAAGCAAAACAAGTTTCTATAAGTTCAAGAAGACTGAAATCATATCAAACATCTTTTCAGGACATAGTGGAATGAAATTAGAAATCAACTACAGTAAAAACACTCAAAAATATTCAAACTCATGGAGATAAGTAGTATTTTATTAAACAATGAATGTGTTACCAATGAGATCAAGGAAGAAATAAAAAACTTCCTAGAAAAAAATGAAAATGGACATACAACAATTCCAAATCTCTGGGACACAGCAAAAGTAGTCCTGAGAGGAAAGTTTATAGCACTCCAGTCTGACCTTACAACAAGAAAAATGAACAAAAATGTATTTAACCCTGCAACTTAAATAACTAGAAAGATAACAACAAGAAAAGTCCAAGGTACTAGTAAGTAGAAGAAGGAAATAATAAAGATTAGAGCAGAAATAAATGATATAGAGATGATAAAAACAATGCAAAAATATCAGTGAAACCAAAATATGGTTCTTTGAAAGTATAAAAAGGATTGAAGAACCATTAGCCAGACTCACCAAGAAACAGAGAGAGAGGACCCAAATAAATAAAATCAGAAACTTACACGGACACTACAGAACTACAAAAGATTTTAAGAAAATACTATGAACAACTATATGCTAAAAAAACTCAACAATATGGATGAAATGGACAAATTTCTAGAAAAATATAATCTTCCAAAACTGAATCAGGATGAATCAGAAAACCTAAATAGGCCAATAACAATTGAGGAAATAAAATTAGGAATCAAAACACTCCCAGCAAACATCTGGGTCCAGATAGCTTCACAAGGTAATTTTACCAAACATTCAAGGAAGAACTAACACCTATAGTCCTCAAACTATCCAGAAAAAATCCAAGAGGAAGGAACACTTCTGAATTCTTTTTATGAGGCTAGCATTATCCTAATTCCAAAACCAGATAAAGACACTACAAAGAAAGAGGATTATAGACCAATATCCTTGATGAATATAGATGCTAAAATCATGAACAAAATATTATCAAATTGGATCCAGCAATATATTAAAAAGATCATACACCATGACCAAGTAGAATTTATTCCAGGGATGCAAGGTTGATCACAAATCAATAAATGTGATACATTACATAAACAAATTGAAAGACAAATATCACATGATGATATCAATAAACACAGGCAATGCGTTTGACAAATCCAACACCCACTTTTTATAAAAAAAACTTTTAGTAAAATGGGAATAGAGGGAGCATGTATCAACATGATAAAGATCATATATGATAAGTGTACAGTGAACATCATACTCAATAGGCAAAAATTAAAACCATTTCCCCTAAGAACAAAAGCAAGACAGGGATGTCCACTTTCATCACTTTTTATTCATCACAGTACTGGAAATCCTAGCCACAGCATTAAGACAAGAAGAAATAAAATGCATCCAATTTGGAAAGGAGGAAGTAAAACTCCCATTATTTGCAGATGACATGAAAACCTATATAGAAAACCTTAAAGACTTCACTAAAAAAATGACTAGATTTAATAAATGAATTTGGCAATATAGCAGGATACAAAATCAATACCCAAAAACTTATGGCTTTTTATATGCTAATAATTAATTTTCAGAAAGAGAAACTAAAAAAGCAATTCCATTACCATTGCAACAACAAAAAAATTAGTATACTTAAGGATAAACTCAATCAAGGAGGTAAAGACCTGTACTCAGAGAACTACAGGATGTTGAAAAAAAGAGAGAGAAGAAGCTATGAACAAGTGGAAGAATATTTCATGTTCATAGATTGGTAGAATCAACATCATTAAAATGTCCATACTACCTAAGGAAAACTACAGATTCATTGCCATCCCAATTAAATACCAATGGCATATTTCACAGATCTAGAACAAATCCTTCAAAAATTTATATAGAACCAAAAGACCCTGAATATCTGCAGCAATCTTGATAACGAAGAACAAAGTTGGAAGGATCATAATACCAAGAGTCAGGTTATAATACAAAGCCACTGTAATCAAAATAGCCTGGTACTGGCACAAGAACAGGCATCTATATATATAAAAGCCTACATGACTGTTCATCTAGTCAACAGTTCAACCAGCTATGATGTGCACTGACCACCATGGGCAGCTCCTCCATTAAGCATCTGCCTCCTGAGGGGCACCAGACGCAGAGCTCAGGCTGGCTGCTACAGCCCAGAGACTGCAGCTGAGCAGCAAACCTACCAAGAGGCTAGAGGCAGTGGTGGCAGCAAACGCATCTTGGCCAGGATGAGCAGGAGCAGCAGGCAATGCTGGACTCCTGGTTTTGGCCTGATCCCCCCATGCATTGGGCCTCTAGTATACATCATAACAGAACAGAAAACCCAGAAATTGACCCAAGCCATTGCACTCAATTACTATTTGACAAAGGAGGCAGCAGTATACAATGGGATCAAGACAGTCTCTTCAATAAATGGTGCTGGAAAAATTGGACAGGTACATGCAAAAAATGAAATTAGACCACCAACTTATATCATACACAAGAATAAACTCAAAATGGGTAAAAGACCTAAATGTAAGCCAGGAAACCATAAAAATCCTAGAAGAACCCACATGCAGCAAAATCTTAGACATCTCTCATAGCAATATATTTATGGCTACATGTCCTACAGCAAAGGAGAATATAAATGAATGAGACTACATCAAAATAAAAAGCTTCTGCACAGAAAAAGAAACCATCAACCAAACAATAAGGGAGCCCACTGTATGTGCCATTTATCAGGGTTAATCTCCAAAATATATAATGAACTCATACAACTTAACAAAAGGAAGACAAACAATCCAATTAAAAATGGGCAAAGGACCTAAAAAGACACTTCTCCAAAGTGAACATACAGATGGCCAAGAGACTATGAAAAAATGCTCAAAGTCACTGATCATCAGAGAGATGCAAGTTAAGATGACAATGAGGTACCACCTCACACCTGTCAGAATGGCTACCATCAACAAATCAACAAACAAGTGCTGGCAAGGTTGTGGAGAAAAGGGAATCCTTTTTCACTGCTGGTGGGAATGCAGACTGGTGCAGTCATTATGGAAAACAGCATGGAGTTTACTCAAAAAATTAAATTTGGCCAAAACCGGTTTGGCTCAGTGGATAGAGCGTCGTTCTGTGGACTGAGGGGTCCCGGGTTCGATTCTGGTCAAGGGCACGTACACTGGTTGCGGGCACATCCCCAGTGGGGGTGTGCAGGAGGCGGCTGATTGATGTCTCTCTCTCATCGATGTTTCTGACTTTCTATCCCTCTTCCTTCCTCTCTGTGAAAAATCAATAAAATATGTTTAAAAAAATTAAATATGGAACTGCCATTTGACCAATGATTCCACTTCTAGAAATATATCCTAAGAAACCTGAAACATCAATCAGAAAGTATGCATGCACCCCTATGTTCACAGTAGCACAATTTGCAATAACTGAGATCTGGAAACAGCTCAAGTGCCCATCAGCAGATAAATGGATAAAAAAATCTGTGGTACATTTATATCACAGAATACTGTGCAGCAGTAAAAAAAGAGGGATTTCTTATCTTTTGAGACAGCATGGAGGGAGCTGGAGATTATTATTCTAAGTGAAATAAGTCAGTCAGAGAAAGACAAGTATCACACGATCTCAGTCATATGTAGAATCTAAATAAGAAAATAAACAATAAACCGAGTGAATCCAGAGACATGGAAGCCGGGAACAGAGTGAATAAGGGGTGGAGGCAGATGGGTGGGTGGGAGGTAGTCAACTGAAGATCCTGTATGCACATCTGCATGGCCCATGGGTGCAGACAGAGGCAGGTGAGGGCCTGGGGCAGGGAGCAGGTTTGGGCTAGATTGCTCTGGCTTGAACTTGTATTGCCCTGTGTTGAATAGAGGTGCACCCTGGACTTGTTCTGATGTTAGGTTTTCACTGTTGACTGAGATGATGTTAACTTTTCATGTATAGCCTTTGTTAACTTGTGGTCATTTCTTTCTATTTATTTCTAGTGGTTTTTTTTTTTTAATTTATAATTTGAGAGAGAGAGAGAGAGAGAGAGAGAGAGAGAGAGAGAGAGAGAGAGAGAGTTAGTTGTTGTCCCACTTATTCATGCACTCCTTGGTTGTTTCTTGTATGTGCTCTGACCCAGGATCAAACCCACAACCTTGGCATATTGGGACGATGTTCTAACCAAATGGCTATCCAGCCAGGGCCTATTCCTAGGTTTTGTTTTTGTTGTTGTTGTTGTTGTTGTTTTTTGTTTTTTGTTTTTTTTTTTGTGTGTGTATGTGTTTATCATGAAAGGATATTAAATTTGTTTTATTTTTATTCTCATCCTAGGAGTGAGGATATTTTTTCCATTGATTTTTAGAGAGAAGGGAGGGAGGAGAAAGAGAGAGAAAGAAGAGCTTGGATGTGACAGAAACATGTTGATTGATTGCCTCCCACACTTGCACCCCACCTGTGGGGGCGGGAGGTGGGATGGGACCTACAATCCAGGTATGTGTCCTTGACCAAGAACCGAACCAACAATCCTTTGGTGTGCAGGCCAACACCCTAATCAATGAGCACATCGGCCAGGGCAAGAATGTTAAATGTTGTAAATGCTTTTTCTGCATTTGTAAAAGACCATCATTCGACTTTTCCTTTCTTTTTCTTAGTGTGGTGTTTCACTCTTATTGGTTTGCATATGTTGAGCTATCCTGCATCCGTGGATCTGTCCACCTGATTGCTGTGTCTCATCCTGTACTGTCTCCTAATTCAGGGGGTAGTGTTTTGTTGAGAACTTTTGTGTCTAAGGTCACTGGGATGCTAGACTGTAGTTTTCTTTTCTTGTGGGTGTCACATCCTGCTCTTGGTTTCAGGACGATGCTGGCCTTGTAAAATGAGTTATAAAGTACTCCCTCCTCCTTAGTTTTTGGAAGAATTTGAGAAAGAGAAGTGCTAATTATTTTTAAAGTATTTGGTAGAATTTACCAGTGAAGCCATTTGATATTGGGTTCTCTTTTGGGGGAGGTTTTTGATTACTATTCAATGTATTTACTCATTATTGATCTGTTCAGATTTTCTGTTTCTTCATGATTCAGTCTTGGTAGGTAATATGTTTCTAGGAATGTACCTATTCTTCTAGATTATGCAGTGTGTTAGCGCATATTTGATTATAGTAGTCTCTTATAATCCTTTGAATCTCTGTGGCTTTGATTATCATGCATCCTTTTTTATTTCTGATATATATTTGTCTTCTCTCTTTTTTCTTAGGCTAGCTAAAAGTCTGTCAATTTTGTTGATTTTTCCCCCAACAAAAACAGCCCTGCCTGTTTGGTGTGGCTCAGTGGTTGATTTGATTCCCAGTGGGGGAACGTGCCCGGGTCTCAAGACTTGTTCGAGCTGCAGATTCACTTGGCTTGTAGGTTGCAGCCAACCAAAGATTCCCTCTTACCATTGATGTTTCTATCACTTACTCCCTTTCCCTTACTCTCTGAAATCAATACAAAAATAAAAATGAGAGAACAACCTTTAGTTTTGTTAATTTTTAAATTTTTTCTATCTTATTTATTTCTGCTCTTATTATTTTCTTTCTTATTCTAACTTTGGGCTTAGTTTGTTCTTTTTTCTAATGCCAATCAGAGCACCCCATGTGCAAAAGCTCAGTTACTGGCAAACAGTGTGCATCTAACCAGCGAGGGCCCACCTGGGTGCTCCCCTGAGATTGATGTAGGAGTCATGGACAAGGAGGTGTCTTCTGCTGGGGTGCTTTTGGAGCCATGCTTCTTGCTCGCAGAGAGGGCAGGTCCAAAACAAGAGGAAATAAGGCCTGCAAATAGAAAGAAGAGAGAAGGATATGGCAATAGCTGGAAGAAAGGCCCCAAAAAGAGAAAACCATGCACATGTCTTTTAACCTGCAGGTCCTCTTAGCTAGCGCAAAATTCCATTTCCATCTTGGTGCCCCAGTTCTGGAAGCCAATATTCCTATTCTCTCTCTCACTTTCTCGCTTTTTTGTTATGCTTGGAAGTACTCAGCAATGTGGTACTCTATTTTGTTATTGTGAAAACGAAAAGAGGTCAGATCCCTGATACCAGTGAATATGTTTATTTTATTTATACCTCTGTAGAATTCCAGTTCCCTTTTTCTAGTGTACATAATGACTTCTACATCTTCTTTTACTCAAGATAGACACTTCCCTCTTCTTACTGCACATAGAGCATCTGCATAGCCCTTTGTTTATAAGAGATACTGAGTATATGTTTATGAATGTATTCAGTTACTGGGCAAATAGTGTGCATGTGACCTTAGGGCCCTGTGAAGTGGGTCGTATTATGAAGTGGGTCATGTCATAGATGGTGACCCTGAGGAAGAAGAGGTGAAGTAACACAGGCAGGAAGTTGTAGAACCTGGATTTGAACCCATATTTCTTTGCTCTTACATCCCTCACTCCCAGTTTTGTTCCTTGAGTTCCTGGGACCCAAGCATATGTACCTGCCCAGCAGAGAACAGTTTTCAGGATTAAATGTACAGTTGCTTCAGAACATGAGTAACTTATTTTCTTAATTTAAAACACAAACTGGAGAAACCCAGATGGCAGCATAAGGTGAACACTTAAGCTGCTGCCTGACACAACAATTTCAAAATTACAACTAAAAGACAGACAGACACCATCCAGAACCATAGGAAAGCTGGCTGAGTGAAAATTCTACAACTAGAGGTAAAGAGAGGAGCACATGGAGACTCAGAGGAACTGTAAAAAGCTGAGCGGGAAGAAAACAGAACCTCACAACAGCATTGAAATCCAGGTCCAACTGCACTGAACCCCAGTTTCTGGCAAGTCCTGGGGATCCAGACTCATATGGGTCTCTAGAGTGTATGGAAACTCAGGAAAACTGGAAAGGCAGTTCCAAAAGCTCATATGTCTGGAGGCAAGCCTGCATGAGCAGACACAGCTGATCCTCACAACCAACTGGCTTGGAGTTCAATCCCACTCAGTTATATCAACAACAATCAAGACTTAACTACAACAAGACTGTACACACAGTTCACAAAGGGGTGCACCAAGAGAATCCACCTCAGGTAACTGGAGAGGCAGAGCTATTGGGCCACATAGGTCATCTAGCACACAAAACTACTCTACCAACTCAAGGGAGCAGCGAAATATTTGGAGACTAAAGAACAGATCACAAACGAAAGAAATGGAGGAAAGCAAATGACTGGATATAGAGTTCAAAACCATGGTTAAAAGGTTTTTAAGAATATCTTAGAAAAAATGGATAAATTTAGTGAAACCAAATGAGATGAAAAAGAACCAACTAGAAATTAAAATATACACTGACTTAAATAAAAAA
Source organism: Lasiurus borealis (assembly GCA_004026805.1). Taxonomy (NCBI): domain Eukaryota; kingdom Metazoa; phylum Chordata; class Mammalia; order Chiroptera; family Vespertilionidae; genus Lasiurus; species Lasiurus borealis. The sequence continues at coordinate 18,517 of PVJN01009947.1, forward strand.
TGTTATACAGAAACCTAACAGCAGACTAGAGCATCGCAAGAATCCAGTCAAAGATTTGAAATACAAAGAAGCAAAAAACACTCCAGTAGAGAAGAAAAAAGAAAAAAGAATAAAAAATTATGATAATAGTGTAAGAAGCCTCTGGGACAACTTCAAGCATACCAACATCAGAACTATGGGGATGCCAGAAGAAGAGAGAGAGCAAGATACTGAAAACATATTTGAAGAAATATTGACTGAAAACTTCTCTCACCTAGTGAAAGAAATAGACTTATAAGGAATAGACTTATCAGGAAGCACACAGAACCCCAAAGAAAAGGAATCCGAAGAGGACCACACCAAGACACATCATAATTAAAATACCAAGAGCAAATACAAAGAGAGAATATTAAAAGAAGCCAGAGAAAAACAGTTCATTACCCACAAGGGAGCACCCATACGATTGTCAGCTGATTTCTCAACAGAAACGATGCAGGTCAGATAGCAGTGGCAAGAAATATTCAAAGTGATGAATAGCAAGAACCTACAACCAAGATTACTCTACCCAGCAAAGCTATCATTCATAATTGATGGGCAGATAAAGAGCTTCACAGATAAGAAAAAACTAAAGGAGTTCATCAACACCAAACCAATATTATATGAAATGCTGAAAGGTCTAGTCTTTAAGAAGAGGAAGAAGAAGAAAATGGTAAAGACAAAAATTATGAACAGCAAATACATATCTATCAACAAGTGAATCTAAAAATCAAGTGAATTGAAAATCTGATGAACAGAATAAACTGGTGAATATAATAGGGGCATAGAAAGGGAGTGGAATGATAATTCTCAGGGGGTAAAAGGGTGAGGGGAAGTGCAGGGAGAGACTGGACAAAAATCATACACCTATGGATGAGGACAATGTGGGGGAGGTAAGGGCAGAGGTGGAGTGGGAACCAGTTGGAGGGGAGATATGGAAGGAAAAAAAAGGAACAATTGTAATAATCTGAACAATAAAGATTTATTAAAATAAAAAAATAAAACAAACTAAGCACTTTATATTAGTTCAACAAGTAATAAGAATGTTTGTAACCCGAGCAAAATGAGGACAGGGAGGTGTTGCCAGCGTGGGTCCTCTGTGATCAGCGTTCACATAGGCTTTATCTTGGCACCTGACTGGCAGCCACACCTGGTGGCTGCCTTCACTCACCCAGTGCCAGCCCTGCCCCGAGACCCAGAGCCCAAGAGGGGACCAGAGAAGCTGAGGAAGAGATACATCACTGTGCTTCTGGTGGGGTCACAGAAGATTCGCTCGCGTGAGGTGATGGCCACTTCTGTACCCTACAGTGCACAGCTGCCTTCACATGCTGCTCAGAAACACATCGAGGGCTCCTGTGTGTTTTTCAGCTTCGGGGGCATCAGTGGAAAGCATGTTACTTCTTTGTGAAACCAGTAACTTCAGCCTTGGCTAAGGGTCTAGATATTGCAGACAAGGTATGTCATTTTTAGTCAGCAATTAATAAGACTGTGCCTGAATGAACTAGGGTACATCTAGCAAGCAAGGTGATTAATAAGACATCTGGCATCTACAAACTTACCAGCAAACTATCCTAGGTGGAGTCTTACAAATTAAACAATATCCCTCCCTCCCTCCCTCCCTCCTTCCCTCCCTTCCTTCCTTCCTTCCTTCCTTCCTTCCTTCCTTCCTTCCTTCCTTCCTTCTTTCCTTCCTTCCTTCCTTCCCTCCCCTGTTTTTCTTTCTTCTCCATCTATCTCTCTCTCCCCCATCTCTCTCTCTCACCTGAGGTATAAGTGATTTTTAATTAATTTGTATTTGAGATATAATTGAAACAACCTTTTTATTGTTCAAAGAGTGACCTAAGTCAGATACTTGCTAGCCAATACAATATGTACATTCCTAGCTGAGTCAGAGCAGCACCCTCCGGAAGCCTTGGCATGTGTCTTTCTCAGGGCGCATGTAAACTGTTCTCTAACTCATCTTTCTGATGTAAAAAGCGTGAGCCTCTGGAGAAGCAGAGTGTCCAGCGAACATTTCTACAAAGAGCTTCCCAAGTCTCAAGGGTCCCATGGAAACGGCAGTACTTTATGTAATCAGACCAGGACAGCATCATTAGGGTCCTTGTTCAGCCTGAATGTGTGTCTATCTGTGTGTGTCTGCAGGCATGCATGTATGTATTATGTGCATGTGGGCATATATGTTGTGTGTGTACTTGTGCATGTGTGTATGTAGATATACGTGAATGTGTGCATTCATGTATGCATGTGTGTGTGTGTGAACTTCCATATAACAGCACATGTGTGTACGCATGTCACATAGGTATGAGATAATGACTGACTGACATTTATTTAGCACCCATCTCGGTCAGCAATGGGGTCTTGACTTTTACTATCTGATCCTCATAATTCTCCTTCATCACCTGATGAGAAGTTGGACAGGAAAAACAACCCACTCGACTGCAGGAGCTCGGGGTGTGAGTGGCTGAGCAGGCCTGGTCCGGGGATGCCCACCCAAGTCACAGCCCAGCCTGTGCATCGGCCCTGCGTGCCCAGGGCCTGCTGGAGGACATGCGTGGCTGCCCTGTCAGCCCCTGTCATTTTGGTGGCAGGCGGTTTAAAGTCAATATAAGTCCTTAACTTCGGTAATTTGTTCACTGGAGGGACCACTCCCTGCACAGCATGGGTTGACTGGGGATGTGACAAACCACACAAAAGGGGAACCAACCCACTCACCAGGTGCCCAAGGGCGTGGCAGAGCCCATCTGCAGCCCAGTCATAGTCACTCCTCCCCCCACTCCTCCGGGTACCGAGGAGACTCGCTTGGCAGATGGCGGTACTCAATCAACACTTGTGAGTGAATGAATGCAGAGGTGAGGGAATGGACTCTGCTATGGTCCTACAATTAGCCAGTAGACTGCCCTCCCCTTAGACCTCACTGCCCACCCCGATTGTTGATGGCTAGGGAATGCTTTCCCCACCTTGAGAATCTCACATTGCCCTGCATGACAGCCCTCTGTTTGGGAAGAAGGCAACACTTCCTTGTGTGGGGTGACTGGATTGCTCAGGCAAAGGGTCAAGGCCAGGTGTCAGCAGCTAGGCAGGGAAGTGAGAGGAGCTCACTGGAGCCCAGGACCTGAGGGGGAGGATAGACCGTTCTGGCCTGGGATTGCCCTTCCTTCAGCTCTACAGAGACACATGGCCTTGGGACCCTTCATAAAGTCCTCTGAGTTTCTGTATCTTTAAGAATAAGATTGAAGCAATAATGGTAATCAGTATTATTGAAATACTGTGTCACATGCTCTGTGGGTGACTTTGCATACTTTTTCTTCTTTAATATTTGGGCATCCTTACAGTAATCCCATTTCACAGATGATAAAACTGAGGCCAAGAGGGGATGTCAAACTTGCCCAAGATGATACAACCAGGACAAGAAAGCTAGGAGCAGCATGAGACTGACTTCAGATCTGTCTGTACACACCCTACACTCCCACCAGCTATAAATTCTCAAATTCTTCCAAATTTTGCCTCTAAAGAGAGAGAAACTTTGCAACTGATACAGTTCAACTTTGCTTTCTGTGCAAAGCTCCGGTATACATTTCATAAAGTTTGTTCAAAATGAGAAAAAAACGTTCCTGCTGCTTGGCCTCTGCGCCCAGCAGAGGGCAATGTGGGTTCAGGCGGGAGCTTGTTCACCCTGGGCAGGCACTGAACCCCACAGTTTCCAGAAATAGCTGGTGTCAGCTGGCCTCGGCTGTTGCCTGAGAGGGCTCTGTGGGGTGCACAGCCATCTCATCAACAGGCACAGTTTCAAATTGCTCCTTGGGAGGTATTAGAGATGTTTCTCTTAAATAGAGTTCTTATTTCGTGCACAGGAAGGTGATAAAGGTATGTGCCTTGCCTTGCCTGTTTACAGAGGTTCCTCGCAGGCCTATGATGGAAGTCGTCTGTCCTCCCCTGGGCTGAGGCAGAGGCTGACAGGGCCCTGGAGCCCTGCCCAGCATAGCACAGCTCAAGTCCTTGGAAATGACCAATTTAAACAATTGGGCAGGTCTCAGGTAGCTTTCTAGAGCTTACACATTTTCTAGTTATTTCCTTTTACATCTACAAGTGATCAGGATTCAGAACTGGTGCCAGATTATCGAAGTGACTAGCAGTGGCTATCCAGTGACAAAGGTACTCTGCAAGTGACTGCCACAGCCTCTTGGCCACAACGCCCCGGGTTCTCTGGAGACAAGCTCATTTCCCAGCAATGCCGGGCTGCTGGGAGCCCCTGCTCAGCTTCAACCCAGGCTGCCCTGGGGCAGATCCCGGATTTGCAACTACTCCCAAGACCTTCTCTGTCAGCTTCAAGAAGGCTCAGGTTCCTTTTTTTCTTATTCACGCTTGACCCTCTCCAGTAATGATGTGGTGGGAGTTAGCAGGCATGAGCAAAGCAGAGCGAGGGTGGAAGTCCCCAGCCCTAGCAATGTCAAAACCAGAGAAAACAACTGTTATGGGCGAGAACCTCCCACAGTGGGATCTTCCCTCCACTAGCGTGTCGCTAGCCTTGCAGTTTATTTTTATTTTTAAAAAATTATAATTTATTGATTTTTTACAGAGAAGAAGGAAAAGGGATAGAGAGATCAGCTGCCTCCTGCACACTCCCTGCTGGGGATGTGCCTGCAACCAAGGTACATGCCCTTGACCGGAATTGAACCTGGAACCCTTCAGTTCACGGGCTGATGCTCTATCCACTGAGCAAAACCAGTTAAGGCTTAGCCATGCAGTTTAAACCCCTTAGAGGGGGAACAAGAGGCAGCGACTAGTCTCATTCAACTCCCAGACAATCCCTGCACATCCACTCCCTTAGGCATTAAACCCTCAGGACACTGAGGTTGTGGCCACATCAAATAATCCTAGGAACAAAGCCTCGGGCCTGTCGACCACAGAGACAGAGTTCTGGTCAACCTGGAGGTAATACTGAGGCCTCAGTTGTGTTGCAGCTCCAGGCCCAGAAAAGCAGTGAAACCAGACCAGTGAGGATGTGGCTCCTCAGGGCCAGCTGCGCTGCCTAATGACCATGCCCTGAGCCCACCATGCAGTGGAAACCATGCCCTGAAAGAGCACCCAGGAGAGCTGCTGGATGCTCTGTGGGGACCCTTGCACCTCCCCTAAATTCCTGCTTTAGAAAACAGGTGCATGCCCCTAAGGCAAGGCCCAGGGCATGCTCTCCATGAGTATGCCTACGCTTGTCCCTATTTATTCCAATTTCACAGCACTCACTGTTTATTGACTGACCAGATTACAAAAGGACATCCTTAGCTCATCCTCCCAGCAAGCCTGCTGATTGGTCTTCCCAGCCTCTCCCTCTGCAGAGTGTGTGTGTGTGTGTGGGGGGGAATGGAAGGGGGGGCGGCGAAGGGAGGTCTTGCTTCATTCTGCATGGAGCATTTCACTAGAAAGGGCCACAGTAAGTTGCGTGCTTGTTGGAAGCTTTTTCACTCATGTAGATCTCATAGATGGGACTCTCTGTGCAAATGGTGTCATACTTACCAAGACATCCAGCAATCACCGTCATCGGTCAGGCAATGTGCTTGGTGTTGAGTTTGCCATAACCACCTGTGGATTGTTCATTTGCTGACGTCAGGTTTAGGAGCCCCCATCAATATACTAGTACTAGTATGGTCCCAGCACCCTCGGTATGTTCATCGAGTCTTGCTAAGCTCAGCAAAGAGGCCCTTGGAGACCTGGTGAAGGCAAAGGTGCTGCAGCACCCCTCATTTCTTAGGGCACACACCACTGATACCTCTAACCCTGATGAGGATGCCAATTTGTGTTCCACTGGTACATAGCAGTTGCCAGCTTTTCTTGCCATCCTGGCCATCCGAGTCAGTTCTGTGCATATGCCTGTATTCCCTGTGGTAGTGCTTACCTTTCTCATAGGTAAGCTTCCTTCTTGCTTTTCCAAGCATCTTACAAGCAAACTTCTTTCTCAGGCACTTGCTCTTCAGCTCTGTGAAATCTTTCGCCTTTCTTTAGGGGGGTTCTGGCAGCAGGAACCTCCTTCCTCTCTTCTGCACCTTCTGTGGTACAGCCTGAATTTCGCCCTCCCCTAAGCTCCAAAGGCCCCTCCTTTGCCTTGTAAGGTTTCCTGAATCCAGACAGCATAGCTGACGCCTCCTCTGCCACTGTGGTTTTATAAGTAAACTTTCTCTTGCATCAGAGTCTTTGGCTCTGAGCTCTTTCTTAGCTAAATTGAGAGCCAAGGTCAGCTGCACTGCCAGCAGTAATATGCTGGTGATGTCTTTTACATCGTTTTTTTTCTCCATTAAAACATCTGTGCCTCATAGCTTTTAGAAATCAAATCAATGTATGCAAACAGTAAAACTGTTTTCTAAAAATGCAGCCAGGAGAGATCAACCGAAGAACTTGTATGCATGCATAAGCATGACCAATGGACATGGACACCAGGGGTGAGGGCATGAGCAGGGGTGGGGGGGGCAAAGGGGAGATAAGGACACATATGTAATACTTTCATCAACAAAGAAGAAAATGAAGAGAAAAACATTCTGATTTCCAATTCGGGCTTTTTTGTGTACAATAGACCCACTCCCATCCATGGTTTTACTTCCTGTAGTTTCAGTTACCTATGGCCAACTGTGGTCTGAAAAGATGAAATAAAAAAATTCCAGAAATAAATAATTGTGCGCCATTAAAAAAAATAAAAATAAAATGGAAGTGATGCCTCAGGGTGGCCCCCTTTTGCTGCCTGCAGTGAGCCCACAGGGCATGCACTCACCTGCTGCCTTCGAGGTTCGGGCGGCGGCTTGGGACAGCACCGAGCCTGTGCCCACACACCTCTGGGACTGCTGGTCCACTCAGTTAGCTGAGCACATGTGCTCAACTCTCCCTGCCCCTAACCTACCTAACCAGGACTTGCGGAGAGGGAATGAAACTCTATAGCAGAGACCACTGAAGGCACGGCCAGCAGATAGAGCTTTCCAGAAGATATGCTCCTGATCTGAGAGATAAACAAAAGCACCTTCTGTGAGCAGGGCCTGCAAAGATGCTTCCTTTCTCTGGATGTTTATTCCAGCAAAACAAAAGTGCAAACAAGCAACACAAGAATGAGGGAGCAAAAGGGAGAGAGAAGCTGTACTCCATTCTGCTAGCAGTTGTTTCCAGAGCTGCAATAGGTTTTGCCCAGTTTTTTGAGTTCCGCATTTTGTGGCTGGGTGCTTAATATATGGTCTTCCATTTAGTCTTCTAAATATCCAGGACGGCTGTTTCACAGAGGAAGAGAGTAAAATGCAAGGTGTTAGTACCTCAGTAAATGTCACATAAGCACATAGTTGGTGGAGGCTTACCCATGCCTTTGGAGGGCAAGTTCTGACTCTTGTCATCCTCTAGCTCCCTAATGGAAGAGGTAACACCTACCTTCAGGGCTTACAGTTCATAGGAATGGAGACTTGGGATTGGAAAAAAGAAGAAAGAGACTAATTTTCCGGTGTCTCCAAAGGAAGGGTACAATTTGTCTGTTGGTGGTCAGATCTCTGTGATCCTGTGGTAGGCAGTTAGAAGTTAGCAAAGCAAGGAGATGGGCTGGTACAGAAAGAAGGTCACCAGGCGAAAAGCCCCCAGTGCCTAGAATGGACAATTGTATGGTGGGGCCTCATCTCCAGGGAGGTCTTTCCTCCCCAGGCATGTGGTTTGGACACCTGACCTTTCCTCCCTAGAAATAATATCTGAGCCTCAGTTGTATTTCAGCTCCAAGCCCAGAAAAGCAGATAAGCAATCCCACAACTGACCTCAAGACCAGCTGCATTGGATAATGGCTCCTGCTCTAGTGCCAACCAATCAATCAGTGGAGACCACACCCTGAAAGGACACATCTGGGCCTCCCCTATAGCCTCCACCTTTAAAGCCCTTCAGATGAGGATCCAGGACCTCTCACTCCTGGAGCACAACCTCGCTTTTCCCTCTCCCCTCCCATTCCCCACGAGTGTAGCACCTTTTCCTTCCTCACTTCTAAGCTCCAAGGGCTCTTCCTTTGCTTCTGTAACTTGTTTCCTGAGTCCATTTCTTCTAAGAATTACTTCCTCCACCTCTAAATAAACTTGCTCTTATGGTTTGAGTCTTGATCCTGAATTTTTCCCCAGCCAGAATCCAAGTACCCAGGTTGCTGAACCCATGTCCGGTCTAACCTGGTGCCTTTTGCATCATCATCAACAATCCGACTGTCCTTGGTTTGACCCGAGCTCTGTCCTTTCGTTGGGAAGCACCCAAATGCTGGTGAAATACAGAGCAGCGGGGACACCTCATCCTCCACACAGAGGTAACTTGGAGGGGTGAAGGACGTGCTCAGAGGCCAGAGAAGTGTGGCTGCAACATCTCCTCTCTCTGGAAAGTGGACCAGTTTGGGGAGATGAGGAGCCTGGACCTCTCTCGAAAGGCGCCGCTTATGTCCCTAGCCCTACCACATTGAAGCTTTGCTAGTATCTTTTGGAACCCTTCAACCAGGGTGATAAGACAGCATGACAACAAGCTGTGATGGACAGTCCTTTGTAGCTTTGCTGGGCAGGTGACCTCGCTGGGAGATTTGGACGAAAAGGGGCCACAAGCTATCCTGACTAGCACATGGGAAGCCTGTGGCGGCCTTCAAACTCAGAGACCTAAAGTCACCACAAAGGGTGGTCTGAAATGAAAACTTTTTAACTACTAGTAAAAGCAATTTATGGCTGGTAGTCATGTCCTAGGCCAGTATCTTCCCTGACAAAGGTCACCTTTACCTTAACTGAGCCTGTCTATTGCCCTTTGCATCTACCATAACATTCTTTAGAACACTAGGGTAACTCCCTTTTTTCCAGACCTCACAGGGCACAACCAATGCACCAGGGCAGAGACCATAAATCCTCTCATTGTTATAGTTTTGTTAACTGTTGATTATTAATGTTTTTATGATTTTACTTTTCTTCCAATCCCAGATATTTCCCCTCTTTGCTTTCTCCCACCTCCCTAACCTATCATCAATGGATTTCATGTAACCCACTTGTGTTCCTCTTCTGATGGTAATGTATAAAACAAGGTGCAAAACTGGAGCATTCTTAATCTGTTGAGATTTTGCTTCCTGGTGTAAAAAACATGCCTCTGATTCATCTTCTTAGAAAAGAAACAGCATGTGGCCAGGCTATAACTCTACCATAAGTCAGTTAGCAGCTGTGACAGTGGGAACAGAGCCAATAAAATGATGGGATTCCTTGAAGTAAAATTTAATTTTGCTATCTGGCAGGAAGATGACACTTGTGAAATCTAAATTTCAACTTTAAAGTTTTGGTTCTTTTCTTCATTGCTTACTGAAAAGTGGCTGCAAGGATCGCAGTAAAAGTATGTATGCACATGTGTGGAAAGCAGAAGCTATGCTCATGGGTAAGAATGGGAACTTTACTTTTAGATTTTCTGCTTTACACCTACCTTGAAACACACCTTTGTGTCATTGAAATGCATTTCTTAGAATGCAAACTGCAATTTTTTTTTTCAAAACCTGATTCTACACTAGAGGCCTAGTGCACAAAATTCATGCATGGAGTGAAGGGGTCCCCAGCCCAGCCTGTGCACTCTCACAATCTGGGACCCCTAGGTGGATATTGGACTGCTGGTTTAGTCCTGATATGGGTCTAAACTGGCAGTTGGATAGCCCTCTCACAATCTAGGACTGCTGGCTCCTAACTGCTCATCTGCCTGCCTGCCTGATCACCCCCCCAAAACCTCCCTGCTGGCTTGATCACCCCCTAACTGTCTGGAAAGAAGTTGGACATCTGGAAAATGTCTAGTAACCTGGTTTAATTAGCATATTACCCTTTTATTAGTATAGACTAGAGACCTGATGAATAAATTCATGCATGGGTGGGGTCCCTCAGCCTGACTGGCAATCAGGGTCAATTGGGACTGTCTCACTCAGTCCCCATTGGGGTCAGTTGTGGCCGGCCAGCCAGGAGTGGAAGGACCATGGGATATTGGCCAGCCATCCCTGATGGGGCTGATTGAGGCCAGCGTCAGTGGGCCAGGGGGAGGGACTGTGGGAGGTTGGCTGGCTGTGGGAGGTTGGCTGTAGGAGCACACTGATGAACAGGTGGCAGCTCCTGCATTGAGTGTATGCCCCCTGGTGGTCAGTGTGTCATCATAGCAACCAGTCAACCAGTGGAGTGGTGGATCAGTCATAATAGTTACTTAAGCTTTTATATACGATATAGATTAGAAGCTCAATGCATGGATTCATGCATTGGTGGGGTCCCTTGGCACGGCCTGCGGGGATTGGGCTGAAACTGGCAGTCTAATGCTGCCTGTCACTCCTGCTCATCCCGGCCCCACTGCACCTGCTGCTGCTGCCACTCAGTAGGCTTGCTGCTGCTCCACTGCAGTCTCCAGCTGAGGCGGCCAGCCATGAGCCTGGCATCTGGCTACATCTCTGAGTGCACTGACCACCAGGGGAAAGCTCGTACATTGAGCATCTGCTCCCTGGTGGTCAGGGTACATCATAGCAACAAGTTGACTGGTCATTTGGTCATTCAGTTGTTTCGGCTTCTCTATATATAGGTAAATCCCTGAATATAATCCAGTAAAGTAGAATTAATAATACAAACAAAATAACTAAATTGATATTAAAGAAAAACAACTGTCCAATAATTTTTGTGCCAAAAAGAAGTAAAAATCTAAATATGGGTGTACATACATAGACTATTTAGGAGACGATACTGATAAAAATTCTACATATTAAGTGTCTGAGCTAAATTAAAAAAAATAATGAAAGTAAATCATTTTTAATATAAAAAGTTAATAAAATTGAAATTAGAAGAATGGAATTCTAAGACTTGGTCCTATGAGGGGCGAGAGGAGGAGGCAACATACTCATGAGAAACATAATCAAGAGAAAAGATGTTATAACAAAAAAAAACAAAAAAAAAACAAAATTTGAAATTAAAGAGAGGAGAAAATTAAAACTCCTAGATGCAAATAATAATGTAAAAATTCAGGAGATAGAATTTAAAATTAAACTTTTTATTTTAAGATACCTGTATATTTCTATGCACTTATAAGAAATTATACAGAAAGATCTCATGTACTGTTTCCAGGGTCCTCAATGGTGACATCACTGCCAGCATACTGACATCTACACCATCAAATCTAGCATCCATGCACCACCAGAGGTCCTTCATGTTGACTCTCATATTTAGGTCCATCCCTTCTGCCCCAGCCCCTCTCAACACCGGGCCACCACTAATCTGTTTTCTAATTTTGTAATTTCAAGAATGATATTTAATGGAATGATATATTATATGACCTTTATAACTTTTGAGATTGGCCTTTTTAAGACTTTACTCTTTTAAAGCTCTTTTAGGTTCACAACAAAGTTGAGAAGGAGGTATAAAGATTTTTTTTCATAAACCTCATCCCCTGACATGTGTATAATCTCTGTCAACACCCCCCACTAAATTGGTTTGTTTGTTATAAGTGATGACACATCATAATGATCCAAAGTCCATAGTTTACCCAGGGTTCACTGTTGGTTAACATTCCATGAATTTGGACAAATGTATAATGACATGTGTTCATTATCATAGTATCATGCCGAGTATTTTTACTCTTTTGTGCTCTGCCTATTCATCCCACCTTCCCCCTTTCCCCAAACTTTTTATTGTCTCCATAGTTCTGTCTTTTCCAGCATGTCATAGTGCTGGAATCATAGTATGTGGCCTTTTCAGACTCGTGTCTTTCACTTAGAGTACACATTAAAGATTTCTTCATGTCATTTCATGGCTTGATAGTCTATTTCTTTCAGCACTGAGTAATATTCCATTGATTAAATTTATCCATCACCTATGCAGAACATCTCAGTTGCTTCCAAGTTTTGGCAATTACAAGTAAAGCTGCTATAAACCTACATATGTAGGTTTTTGTGTGGATATACGTGTCAGTTGCTATGGGAGCACCCGATTGTGGGATCATTTGGTAAGAGCATGTTTTGTTTTGGAAAATCTCCTGAACCACCTGACAAAGTAGCTGAACTACTTTGCATTCCAATCAGCAATGCTTGGGCATTCCTGCTGCTCCACATTTTCACCAGCATTTGGTGCTGCAGGTTTTCTAGATTTTGCCATTCTAGCATGTGTTTATTTGTATCTCATAGCCATTTTAATTTGCATTTATTTGATGACATACTGCCTAGAACATTTTTCTATACATTTATTTGCAATATGTGTATCTTCTTTGGTGAGATGTTTGTTAAGGTCTTTTGCCCATTATTTTTCATTCTGTTCTCTTATTGTGAAGTTTTCAGAGTTTTTTGTCTATTTTGATGACAATTCTTTGTCAGCTATTTCTTTTGCAAATCTTTTCTCTCAGTCTGCATTTGCCTTCTCACTCTCTTGGCAGGATCCATGACAGAAAAGAGCACCTTCATCTTACTGTTCCAGCACACCTTTGGTATTATGTCTAAAAACTCATCATCACACCTAAACTCATCTAGATTTTCTCTTATGTTGCCTTCTGGGAGTTTTATAGTTTTCTATTTAACATTTAGATTTATAATACATTTGAATTAATTTTGGTGAAGGCCTGTATTCAGATTTATTTATTTTTTTGTATGTGGCTGTCCAGTGGTTCCCACACCATTTGTTGAAGAGATTATCTTTGCTTCAATGTATTTTTTTAGTTCCTTCGTCAAAGATAAGTTGTCTACATTTATGTAGGTCTATTTGTGGGGCTCCCTCTTATTCCATTGGTCCATTTGCCTCTTTGTTGGCCAATGACACAGATCAAAAGCTCTTTAGTAAGAGCAGGGTAGGCAGAGTCCCTCCCACCCCCCACCCGTGCTCCCTTTAATACTGTGCTGCTCTCCTGGCCTTTATCTCTTCCTAGAAGCTTTAGCTGTTGATTTCCACAAAGTAACTAACTAGGTTGGAGTTTTGTTTAGGGTTGCACTAATTCTATACATCAAATTGGGAAAAGCTGACATCTTGACAATATTAAGTTGTTCTACCCATGGATATAAACTACCTCCGCTGATTTAGCACCACTTTAGTGCTATTCATTATGGCTCTGCTCCTGAGATAGTTTATCAGATTTATTCCTGAGATGGCCGCTGGGGCAGGCTTTAAAGAAGAAGAAGCAGGAGGTGCATACTCAGCAAAGCTTTGTGCCCAGAGACAGTGTCAGATGTGAGCCAGCTCATGGGCAAGGTAAGAGCGGTGGGGCCTGGACTACCCCCTCCTGGCCACAGGCACAGGACTTGTGTGGCCAGGATAGAGTGGAGATCAAGGAGCTGCCTGACAGAACTATGTGGTGTTTGGGAGCGCAGAGGACACTTACTGTGTTATTCTGGTCTCAACTCCTCTTCCCCTCTGAGCTCCTGCCATCCTGCAGAAGCCTCTCCTAGTGGCGCAGGAGGTATCAGTAGATGGTCTTTGGTCAGGGAGGCAAGACGTTTACAGATGGCTCACCAGGTTCACAGCGTGTGTGGTCCCTAATCATGTCTTGGCTCAGAGCAGAGGTGCCAGGTGACTGGCAAGTGGGAGGAGACTGGCCTCTGCCTGTGTTTCCTAGGAGAGAAGCTGAGGTGGAGCCAGGCCCAGCACTGCCTGAAAGAATGTGTTTATGGATTTAAATCATTGGATGCCCATTTCTAGGTGCTGGCCTCCATCTCATTCTCTTCTCGCTTCCTCTTCTTTTTCTTTTTTTAAAAAATAATTTATTTTTTATTGTTTAAAATATTACATATATGATACATATATCTCCCTTTCCCCCCACTGACCTTCCCCCAGCTTCCCCTACACTCTGTTGCATGCCTTCATCCCCCTCTCTCACCACCCCACCCCAGTATCTCATGTCCATTGGTATGCCTATATGCATGCATACAAGTCCTTTGGTTCATCTATTTCCCTCCCTCCCCAACAATCCTCAACCTTCCCGCTGTAATTTGACAGTCTCTTCAGTGCTTTACTGCCTCTGTATCTATCCTTTAATTCATCAGGTTATAATGTTCTTTATTTTTCATTTAGTGAGATCATGTGATATTTTTCTTTCATTGCCTAGCTTATTTCTCTTAACATAATGCTCTCCAGGTACATCCATACTGCTGCAAATGGTAAGAATTCCTTCTTTTTTATAGCAGAATAGTATTCCATTGAGTAGATGTAGCATAGTTTTCTAGTTTTATAATCCACTCATCTGCTTATAGGCATTTAGGCTGTTTCCAAATCTTACCTATGGTGAATTGTGCTGCTATGAATATAGGGGTGCATATATCCTTTCTGATTGGTGTTTCTAGTTTCTTGGGATATAATCTTAGAGGTGGGATTACTAGGTTAAATGGGAGTTCCATTTTTAGTTTTTTGAGGAAAATCCATACTGTTCTCCACAGTGGCTGCACCAGTCTGCATTCCCACCAGCAGTGCACAAGGGTTCCTTTTTCTCTGCATCCTCTATAGCACTTGCCATTTCTTGATTTGTTGATGATAGCCATTCTGACAGGTTTGAGATGGTACTGCATTGTCATTTTGATTTGCATCTCTCAGAAGACTTTGAGCATGTTTTCAGATGTCTCTTGGCCTTCCTTCTGTCTACTTTTGAAAAGATTCTATTTAGGTCCGCTGCCCATTTTTTGATTGGATCATTTATCTTCCTTTTGTTAAGTTGTATAAGTTCTCTGTAGATGTTAGAGATTAAACTTTATCAGTGAAAACATTTGCAATTATGTTCTCCCATACAGTGGGCTTTCTTGTTGTTTTGTTGATGGTTTTATTTGCTATGCAAAAGCTTTTTATTTTGATGTAGTCCCATTTGTTTATTTTTTCTTTAGCTTCCATTGCCCAAGGAGCAGTATCAGTGAAGAAATTGCTTCAGCATATGTCTGAGATTTCTCTGCCTGTGGATTCCTTTAGTATTTTTATGGTTTGCCATCTTATATTTCAATCCTGAATCCATTTTGAGTTAATTTTTGTGCATGGTGTAAGTTGGTGGTCTAGTTGCATTTTTTTGCAAGTATCTATCCAATTTTCTCAACACCATTTATTGAAGAGACTGTCTTGACTCCATTGTATGTTCATACCTCCTTTGTCAAATATTAATTGAGCATAGTGGTTTGAGTCAATATCTGGATTTTCTGTTTTATTCCATTGGTCTATATGTTTGTTCTTATGCCAGTACCAGACTGTTTTGAGAATAGTGGCTTTGTAGTACAGCTTGAAATCTGGTATTGAAATCCCACCTGCTTTAGTCTTCTTTTTCAGGATTGCTATGGCTATTCAGGGTCTTTTTTAATTCCAGATGAATCTTTGGAGAGTTCTTTCTAGGTCTGTGAAATATGCCATTGGTATTTTAATGGGGAGTGCATTGAATCTATAGATTGTTTTGGATAGTATGGACATTTTAATGATGTTGAATCTACCAATACATGAACATGCTATGTTCTTCCATTTGTTTACATCTTCCTCTATCTCTATTTTCAGTGTCTTATAGTTTTCCACTTATACGTCTTTTACCTCCTTAGTTAAGTTTTATTCCTATGTATCTTAATTTTTTTGGTACAATGGTAAATAGGATTGCTTTTTTAGTCTCTCTTTCTGTAGGCTCACTATTGGTATATAGAAATGCCATAGATTTCTTGGCATTAATTTTGTATCCTGCTACATTGCCAAATTCGTTTATTATATCTAATAGTTTTTTGATGGAGTCTTTCAGGCTTTTTATGTACAATATCATGTCATCTGCAAATAAGGATAGCTTTACTTCTTCTTTTCAAATTTGGATGCCTTTTATTTCTTCTTCTTGTCTAATTTCAATGGCTAATACTTCCAGTACTATGTCGAACAGGAGAGGTGAGAGTGAGCATCCCTGTCTTGTTCCTTTTCTTAGGGGAAATTGTTTTAGTTTTGGTAAAACTCCCCTGTAAAGCCATCTGGCCCCAGACTTTTGTTTGCTAGAAGCTTTTTGATGACTGCTTCAATTTCTTCCATAGTTATTGGCCTATTGAGATGTTTAGATTCTTCCTGATTGAGTTTTGGAAGGTTGTATTTTTCTCGGAACATGCCCATTTCTTCCAGGTTATTTAGTTTGTTGGAGTAGAGTTGTTCATAGTATTTTTTAACAACCCTTCGTATTTCTGTGGCTTCTGTTGTTATTTCGCCTCTTCCATTTCTGATTTTGTTTACTTGGGTCCTCTGTCTGCTTCTTGGTGAGTCTGGCTAGAGGTTCATCAATTTTGTTTATCCTTTCAAAGATCAAGCTCTTGGTTTTGTTGATCTACTGTATTGTTGTTGTTGTTGTTTTGTCTCAATATTGTTTATCTCTACTCTGATCTTTATTATTTCTTTCCTTCTGATTACACTGGGCTTCTTTTGTTGTTCTCTTTTTAACTCTTTGAGTTGTAGGGTTAAGTAATTTATTACCATTGTTTCTTATTTTTTCCAGTAGGCTTGTAGAGCTATGAACTTCCCTCTCAAGACTGCTTTTGCTGTGTCCCATAGATTTTGGATTGTTGTGTTTTCATTGTCATTTGTTGCCATGATGTTTTTTATTCCTTCTTTGATCTCCCTGGTAACCCAGTCATTGTTTAATAGCATGCTGTTTAGTCTCCATGTGTTTGATTTCTTTGGATTGTTTTTATTGTAATTGATTTCCTGTTTTATGCCACTGTGATCTGAGAAGATGCCTGATATGATTTCTATCTTCTTGAATTTGAAGAGACTTTGCCTATGACCCAACATAAGGCCTATCTTTGAAAATGACCCATGTGCACTTGAGAAGAAATGTTCTGAAGATGTCAATTAATTCCATCTGGAATGTTTGGGGTGAAATGTTCTGAAGATGTCAATTAATTCCATCTGGTCTAGTGAGTCATTTAGGATTGATGTTTTCTTCGCTGATTTTTTGTTTAGAGGATTTATCCAATGGTGATAGTGGGGTATTAAAGTCTCTTACTATGATTGTCAATCTCTCCCTTGATATCCTCCAGGAGTTGTTGTTTTTATTTTTATTTTTTTTAATGTATTTC